>JAUKPT010000555.1:0-19245 GCA_032273505.1 Nanomia bijuga
TTTACATACCCGGAGGGTTTCGGTAAATAACTTCTTCCTTAATATTTGGGACGATATCTTCATACCAAAAAAAATGGCATTCAAGAAGGGAGTAGAAAAAATATATTACTATCCGATTTAATGCAATATTTTTGTTTTTGATATCCTCATTTTACAGTACAGAAAGGCTGATCAATTGACTCGCGATTCGATTGGAAGCTGTACAAAAAGAGGTAAATGATGAGTTGAAGTAGAATATTAAAATCTTCATAATATTTTTTTTAATTTTATTAGGTATAAGAATTTGACCTGTCTGGTAAATGGAAAAAGAAACAGGCTTATGTTATCGTTTGGTAAAATCAAAATTGTCCGTCAATTAAAGAGTCCACTAATTAAGTGTCAGCTATTTGGATTATTTTCTATGAGAATTTTTAATCTGCCGGTGAAAAAAATATTGTCCGCTGATTAGAAGTTTCTGTTAATTGGAGAGAGGACTTTACATAAATTAAATTATAAGAATTATAAGAGCATGTACTTATATACACTTATATTTCAGTCATAGCTGCAAGTATACGGTGTTTTGAAAGAATATACTATTTGTTTTATTTATGGATTCCAAAGTTCTGTGAAAAATTAAACAATTTTTTTATTGCGGTTACGAAAACCATGAACACTCTTCTCCCTTCACCGTTACGTACTATTGGATGGTCCCTTATCATAATATTTCTAATAAATATTAATTTATTAGATAAAGCTGAAAATGATTCAATATTTTGGGTATTTCTAATAAATTGTTCTTCAAATGTTCTTATTAAAAAAAATGATTCGATTTAGATACATTTTTCTCGTCTTTTTTCAATATAAATATCTTTTAAAGAAATAAAGTCAAGTGAAATATTTGACAATCTTGTAGACTCTCTTTACACTTATTTTTTGCAAAAAGTATTTACTAAATGAAGTAAAGCCTAATTTTAGTTTGCGCGTCGTTTTTGTGTGTTGGTGGGAAATGTAATCTTGCATCGAATCCTTCTACAATAATTTTTTTAAGCTTATGTCTATTTTCGATGCTTTTAATAAAGACAAAATCAACATCGTCATTAATTATTTTAGTGTAGCGCGTGATGAACTACAAATGAATGAAACTAGAAGAATTACTGAAGAAGAAGAATTATTCAAAAAGAAAAAAAACGAAACGAGTAAAAGGCTTAAAAGGAGGCCTTTCGAAGAACTCGAAGAAATAACAACATGCGAATACGAGTGACCAGAAAAATAGCCTGGAATGAAGTATGATAATGAAACACATTTTGACAGTAACACATGTAAGACGCGTTTTTCTAAAATACGGGATGCGAGTACGATTGAAGGATACCATATAAACCTTAATATGAAACAAAGAAAACCAGAAAACCCAGACAATCACAACAGATCCAAAAAATTACCAATTCAAATTCAATATATTTTGTATTAGTGCAGAATATTGCACGGTTTATAAGCTATTCAAACTTTGCTAAGAAAATACATTGTTTGTGTATTCATATTTTCAACGTATTGATTAGTTCAGAAAGGTATTCATAATTAAAACATGTTGTTTAATCGTCGTTTAACTGTTGTTTTATCGTTGATCTTGAAGTTTACTATCGCCAAAAAAAAAAGAAAAGAAAAGAAGTAATATCGACCGCCAGACCGATTCTACTGCATAACACCCTCCGTTGCACTAAATACACATATATTTGTTTTGGCCATAGTCAGGTTCTTTCTTAGCTAGACTACGTTATCGCATCAAATGCAAGAATTAAGAAATTATCTTTTTCTTTCGAAGTTCACAGGGCGTGTTTCTAATTTGATTTGACAATTAGATAACAAGATTCTTAAATGGTTAAAATCTATTTATTGATATGAAAAGACTACATACTGTACAGACGGAGAATAATGAGGTCACTGAAATATGCTTATAAACACTAGTATGCAAAAAGGTTTATTTACCTTCATCAGATTAAAAGCTCAAAAATTCTAAGGAATGAATAAAAAGAGTTGGTTCAGTTATAAATTAAATTTGCATAGATAGAATGATAAATCCATCGGACAGCTAGAGAGAATTGTCTTCAACTTATATTTGTCGTATCGTTAGTCAAGAAATACATCATCATGAATATGATTGGTTTATAAAAGAAAAATAATGCAATAGAAGAACAATTACTGAACCTATTAGATGTATGTAATTTCAACTAATCAATTGCCACACTCACTTAAAATTTGTTGACAATCCCTTAAGAAAAATGTGTTTAAGCAGTGATGATTTTTTTAAGAGTCAAACTATATATTGCATGTGAATTACATTTAGCTGTAAGGTAGTTAGAGTACTAGATCTGGAAGTAATAATGACATTAGCAGTAATCGAGTTAAATGCACGATCTTTACTCATTCGGCGAAACTGACGAAGGTTGGATGGAGTTGAAAAGGTTTGAGACAATGCGATATATGTTTTTAATGCTTATCCACAACATCAAAGCGGTTATGGTTCTTCATAAAGATCAATTTAAATCAATTAAAGTTTCATTTGGAAGATAAGTTTGTGAAGGGTTGCATCTTTTTAGTGGATTAAACAATGTACTTTTGGATGACTAGAGAGAGTATGGTTCCTTATAATTCAAAAAGAAGAATTATTGTTAAGGAGCAAGATCAAGATGAGGTCTGGATGATAAGTAAGTTAATTATTTCTATAACCCAGGCGAATAAACACATATGCCCTTATGATACTTTTACTCCTCGCCTTGGAGTTGACTGGTTTTATTTTTATACGATATAATCATAAGGTCGCCTAATAGTAAACTATCCACTAAATTGCCTTAAAGGTGATAGAGACCTGGGTTCCTGAACCTCACTTCATCTCTAGCTTCGCTGATAAAAATGGACTATAATTAGATGCCTTAATGTAGTTAAGTTAGTTTTAAATGAAGAAAAAAAAACTGACGAGACAGTAAAAAAATGCCTTTGTGAAATTCTAGGTGCCTTAAAAAAGATCGTACACGGATTTTTACTTTTATAGAAACGTAGGGGGTGCTACAAGAACGGTAATATCTCCTGAAATATTGATTCTTTATGCAAATGTATATAATTAAATGGATGCAGGGAAGTTATTTCTTTCAGACTGATACTGATCTTGCTCTCAAAGACCCTTTTTCTTCTTCATTTTTCGCCTTCTCTCTTCTCAATTTTCCGATTTTTTTTCTCTGCTCTTTTTTCTTATTGCTTCTTCTTTCATTTTCCGAAAACCAGGTGAAAAACGATCATGGGAATCCTGAGATATTGACACTTTTGTCATAAGTCTCACAGAATCTAAAACAGACTATAATAACATTCTCCTCCAAAAATACTTTTCCTTAAATAAGCTAGGAGGAAAATGGCAACATAGTTATTATACCATATGGTTAGGAAATTCCATTGATTTTTGATAAAGACATCGTCTTATCTTGAAATGAACCTTTTACTAATGTTTCTTATCTATATCTGGATTACATTTATTCTGACAGGGCCTTTATTTATTCGTTTTTTTAAGGTTAGAAGTTAGAAGATGAACTTTAAAAATTGAACTGGATGAGGGAATGAGAATGAAATCAAAGATTCTTTGAAAGTATTTGACAGGGAACAAATCTTCAGAAGCATAGGTTCGAAGGAAGAAAAGAAGTAGGAAACCCTGCGTCTCTCTTCAATATGAAAACCAACAAACAGCAATATCGTGACGTTTATCGTAGTAAGTGCTTCTCCTTTGTATTGCTTCGTATGTAGTATGTACAAAGAACGTTTTGGTTTAGCATATTTTTCATTGCCTCAAGACATCAATGGAATTTTCATGTTCTTATGTCGACAAACCTAACCATCTTATGATATGTTGACTAAAAGATTTAATTTGTCCGAGTCTACTCAACAACAGATCTTTAGAATTAAAAAGAAAGTAAAGGTTGTGTCTTGAAAGGACTTAATTGTCACTTTAGACTCTGTAGGTACTATCTTGGTATTTAAGAAGGTGTTTGAGACATGTAGACTTTTAGCAATAAATAAATTAAGAAAGAAAACGTAAGAAGTATAATGAAGTATAAAAATCTAATGTGAAAAATGAAAAATGGAGATTTTGTTTCCTGAAAACATTAAATGTCGTTTTAAAAATGTTTTGTGTGCGTTTGCATGTCGACAGAAAAGTACTGTTTTACAGTATAAGCATTTGTCAAACTCCTTGCAGTTGTTAATTGATTTTGAATGGGTGGCAAATTTTATTAAATGTGTTTTCAACTTTTCGGTGAGTACTTTTCTGAAAATTTGTATCCTTTTTTGGGATATTTTTAGGTAGCGCGATGGAGTTAAATGACCATAAACCATGGTAGTTACATTTGCATCTGCTGAGATGGGCGCTCATTGATATCCACGAGAATATTATGATTAAATTCATCAAATACAATCTGGTGTTGTTAGTAGGGTTTAAATAATAGTTATTTCATTATTTAGTTGTGTGGAATTAAAAGATATAAATTAGTTAAGGGAAACTAGAACTAACGGACCGGTATTTGTCAAAAACATTTGCTCTGTATAGCGATAACTCACGTGCGCAAATTGGCCACCGTGAGCGAATTTTAGTTACGTACGCGATAGAAGAATAAGTTGTAGCTGACCTTTTTCAAGTTTATAAATAAAATTTCTTCTTTGTTTCATCTTGTCTCTTGTCTCTTGCCTGAGCATATGCACATTTCTTTTGCTTTACTGCCGCTTGCTGACAAAGGACAGTAACTTGAGTCTCTAGGGATATATGACACTTTTATGTCGGACAGTAACTCAAATTTTCCTACCTAATTTGCTCACGAAAGAAATTATCTTGAGTTACTGTCTAGTTTCAATTGCAATTTTTTAGTTACTGTCTTTTCTCAGCAAAAAAGCTGAGAAATACGCTGAAAAAAAATGTCCAAAAATAAATGATAATATATATTTCTTTTGAATGTTTCTTCACGGAAATGTAATAAAAACTTGCAGAAATGTACTGAACAATTCAATAATGAGTTATCATTATGTTAAATAAAAATATAAAAAAAACATTATTCGTTACAACAAATTTTTTCTTTTTTTTCGTGAGTTTTCTTGAGTTACTGTCTTTTGTCAGCAAGCGGCAGTATTGGTATCCAATACACACTCTCTTGAAGAAAAAACGTGTGTTAAGTACTCAAACCTTTTGCGGACATAAACGGCTTGGCGTATCGCGCGCGTCTCATGACGAAGACTATAACAAATGAATTACCGTTTATTGATTTTGTTCTTTAGTTCTTGTAGGTTAACGTGGTTAAGTTAACTAATTACGGGAAAGTCAGTGGCGTAATTAGAGTATATTGTGTATTTATGAATACACTCATCTTGGAGAAAATATTACTTTTATGAGTACAACTAAGATAGCAGAACATAAATGAATCCTGAATCC
The DNA here is from genome assembly GCA_032273505.1 of Nanomia bijuga. Classification (NCBI taxonomy): domain Eukaryota; kingdom Metazoa; phylum Cnidaria; class Hydrozoa; order Siphonophorae; family Agalmatidae; genus Nanomia; species Nanomia bijuga. Next base: position 5,438 of record JAUKPT010000555.1, read on the forward strand.
TGACCAATCTTGAGAAATCTTTGAAGATACTCTAAAAAAAGATTAGATTACTCTTTTAAGTTATTGATTAATTGATTCTGAAATTTTGAAAACACAAAACACTATGCAAATATAAAAATCTGAGTATAATCTTCAATATGTTTTTCTATATAGAATGGTAAAATTGATGATTTTATGCAGATTTTGTTTTCTATTTTAGAAGGCAAGCAAAATGAAGAAACTATGGTATATATTGCCAATGAAGAATATCTTTCATTTCGTCTGTGATTATATGCTCGTTCAAATAAAAACTATCTATCATTGAAATGATTTCAAGGAACAGTTAGATATGCATAATCTTTTGACAAATACCTGAATAATCCGATAGAATTGATTTTTTAGGGTTTATATATTTTAGAAAGGTGTATTTTTTATTAAGTGCTGTTAATATTTTATAAGAGGGAAGCACAAAATTACTTAACAATTGTAAAATAGTGTTTGAAAGAGCGGATAATTTCGTAGAATTTGAATAAAATAAAAGTTTTTAATATTATAAAGAAGCAAAAGAGAATGAAAGAAGCAGTCTTACAAAAACAAAAAATCATTGTAGAAAGCCATTCCAGACTCGACGAAATATCAGAAAATATGTAGGTAATCAATTATAACTTGATATTTTCTTCTAATAGTTCTAGTCTTTGTCAAATGATTTTATAGCGCATGTACATGTAACATGTAATTCATTAATGCCATCAAATGTTCAATATAAATGGAAATCTTATTAAATAACTTTGATTGGAAGAGATTCTTAATGAGAAAGATGAATACGAGAAGCTGTTTTATCATATTTAACTGGGTACTTCGTTTGCTTACTGCAAGATATTTAAACAAGTTATTTAGTACATGAAAAAAATCTTATTACTAGTCAAAATATCCAGATTTCTTGTAAGTAAGTATGCTGAATTAGATATATACTAAAGAGATAATCATAAAAGAGAATATCTATTATTTTAGAGTTCCCACTTTTTGTACAATAGATCCGAAAGCGGTGATTTCAAGACATCGTACGGGGGCGATTGATTAATTCTTATAGAGGCACAATTTTGTTGTCATGTACACAATGTCTTTCACACAGGTATCATTGTTAAATCTTTTTCATAACTACATCCATTAACAACAGGAGGATAATGAGTTTCGTTCATTAAAAGGTTGTTTATACACCATTAAATGTAAAAGTATAATTATATATTCTTACGGCTTGATGATAAAATAATAAAATCGTTTGCTTCATCTTCACTTTGAAACAAAAGACGTATTCTTTTACTTTTTGTCTTTTTATCAATACCCTATCAAATTGTCTTTCTTTTCATATATCTTATCAGTTATATTATAAATTTATTATCAAAGTTGGCGTCATCTATTAAGTAAATGCGTTAAATTTTAAATTGTGCATGAAGGATTTCACACTCAAATAATGATTGAGAATCATTATATAGTAATAAATACAATTACGAAAAATTAAATTGCGATATAAGGACATAAAAAGGTTATTATTATATCAGTGCACGATATTGTCTAGCGGTATCTGCATAAAAATTTTGTAAAAGTTCATTGTTATTGTGTTCAACTTCGTGCAGACAGAGCTTCTACGAGTTGTTATTTTTTTAACAATGGAACATTATTTAAATCGCTGTATTTACCTTAAATCTTAAACCGGGGTTGAAAATCGATTTATAGAGAAGTAGAATTGTTATTTATTTTCATTAAAATACAATGGCACATTTTTTATTTCCGGTTAGTACGTACATCTAAATACTGTCTACATCTAAATATGTAAGAAATTGTGCCATAGGAACAGCTTCAATCACTGAAAAACATAGGATTGACGTATTCCAATTTATTGAAAGGAAGTTCTAAAAGTCGCAACTTTTGGTGAACTTTTGGTGACCAAATGGCCATTTCTACGGCGAAACATTATTAAAAAGAGCCAAATTGAGCAAGGTAAAGTAAAGTAATTATACATTTCAAAGAAAATTGAAAAATAAAGTTTACAAAATCAAAAATAAAGATAACAAAAGTAATCAAATAAAATACAAGATGTGGGCAAATGTCAATAATTGCAGTCAAGAAAAATAGTTGTATAGTGATATGAAACGTAAAATAAGGAGAAAAGATATTTAAAACCTTTTGTTAAATTAAGTTGAAAAGTTGTTAAAATATTATTTACGGACTTGTTTTCTTTAAGAGCCTATTATAGTAAAATACTAATTCCAATAGGCACTTTTGTTTTGACTAAATAGCATCCCTCGTTAAAAATAATGATACTCTGTGCACCGAAAGAATATTAAAAATGGCAAATCTGTGCAAACAGCTATAACAAAACAATGTCTGGCTAAAAAACGCTACACACAAGAAGAATCTAAAGATGGTTACTTTGGTTACTTTTTAGCTAATTTTATTACCAAAATCATTGAAACTAATGTAAAACAGGCTTGAGGATAGTAATCATCGTCCGGTGTAAAAAATATATGCATCTATTGCTTTGTATTGTATTGTATTTAAAAAGCAAAAATAAAAAAAATAAACATGGATGAATGGTACCATAATGAGCACCCCCTGACATCTCCTGAAAACTGCAAGGAGGGCAGGGGGCTGGCAAATATGCTGTATGAAGGGCGGATTCCAAGAAGGGGAGGCTAGTTTAGGAAGGGGGATGGATGTTACATGTCTAAAATTTTCAATTTATTAAAATTTAAACTATAGATTACTTCTAATTAGTGCCATAATTCTCTTGTATTACTTCATGTTAGCAGATGGGACCCACACAGACACAAACATAAACACAGACACAAACATAAACATTTTTGATATACCCTTAGGTGCAACTCCCTGAGAGCCCACCATGGTTGGGCCCAAAGGGCAGAAAATTTTAAAATTTAAGCATCTGAAATGCCTCGAAATACATATTTCTGGACCTATTTAATAGGAAAACATCAACGATAAAATTAGTGGAAGAGACATGGTACCAAAATCCAGACAAACCAGACAAAAAATGCTAAAAATCAAAAATTCCAGACAATTCCAGACAATTCCAGATAATCCAGACTTTTGGCAGTTATTCCAGACAAATCCAGACCGCTGGGAACCCTGATATTCAAAAAGAAAAACAATTAAAGAAGAAGCTTCGTTGAGTGATAATATCCTGTAATATCACTATGTGGGCGCATAGTCTAGTGGTTAATACGTTACGTTATCACCGCTATGACGACAGCGGTTCGAGTCCTCGTTGAGGCAAATGATTTATAAATGATTAAAATTAAGTAGGATTAGCCACTAGACTATGTAGCTGGAGCTTGTCCCAGCTTCGTTAGCTTGAAAGTCCCACGTAGGGTTCTATTCAGTGTTAAATGTTGTGTGCTGTGTGCTTACTAAATTGCCTCTTCTTGGGATGTGCGATGGATGTATCAGCATAGATAAAAAAAAGAAGAAAAAACGTAAGATTTAGACTCATACTTCACAGAATAAATATTGTGTGAAGAAAGTATCGTGATTTTCTTGTTGATCATCTATTGTCATATCTATTGTCATCTATTGTCTTTTCAAAAAGTGAACACAGATTTAGATTTGTCTTCAACTTCAACCTAATTGTTAGGGTTAAAGAGAACGTTGAGTGATTAAACACAATTCGTCCGAATAACGTTCCATCTTTAATAAGTGTTCAAAATATGGAGACATTTTTCCTTATAAGCCGATAGAAAAAAATCAAAAAAAAATCAAATCCAACCGACCGACCCTTCCCTGTCAAACCGATGTAACCGGAACCACACATCGCATATTTTTTTTGGCCTAATGTAGTTTGAGGAGAAACGGAATAGACGAGGTTCTTTTGTTTTGTATCTTTCATAACGTTATTGACCTCTATTAGGGGACGCATACATAACTTGCCAGCTTTTATACTTTCTAAGAGTTTTTCAATCGTTTCAAATTGGCTGTGGCTGATAGAGAAGCCGAAAGTAAACAACAGACAGTTCGTCGACTTTTCATGATTTCTGAGGGTACTATTTTTGGCAAAGCTTATTGTAAACATCATGTGTCGATGATACACACGTGGTTTCAATCAGCAACTCTATCAAAAGGTTTCCTTTTTCAGTACAGTGTAAAACTCATACTTATACTCATTGCGGGAAGCATAACATCATAACTATCTTTTACAAATTATCTTGAGGAAACGGAGAACATTTGCTTTTGAACGGTGCGAGATACTGATCTAATGATTCAGGTGTACTATTGGATGGTGCGGATGTCTGTATGACATGTATAAATGTTATTGGAATGGAGAGGAAAGCCAGTTTCTTCTCTTTAAATGAGTAGGACATTAAAAGTATAATCCTCAGACCATTTGCAGAGTTTGTCTGCAAATTACAAGTAGATTTGCCATTTGATTGGTTGAAAATTACATTATGAAGATTTCGATTGGATTTAAAACTTTTATCATGAAATTTATCATGAATTTCTAGAAAACATCAATTGAAGTATGGTACTACAATCGTTATGCTGTAAGTCCGTCAGGTCAACTTATGCCATGTGAGAAAAATGGGATAGTCAGTTGGTATCTGACAACACACTAGGTTGAACTACAGTTGGCGGTATGACTGTTCTATCATAAGTGAATACCTTGCCTGGAGAAATTATACTATTTTTGAAAGTAGCATGCAAATTACCACATTTATTTATATCGGTTAAAAGAACGAAACTGAATGTCAGATTTGTAATTTGTACTTTCTTTTTTTCCTAGTGTATTCGCCATAGACAAATCATGAATCCAAACGTGCATAGTTCATGGATCAAATAAAACTGATATAAATCTATTTTGTAATTTCCCTCACATGAATTGACCGGTACAGATGGACAATTCACATCAAAGCGATTCTTCAGTAAGTTGCAACATCTAAAGTACATTGTACGTGTAATGCGAGCAGATAACGGTTGTCTGCAGAAGCAATTTCTGTTGTGTGAATCAGGTGTTCATAGGTAACGAAAACTTGTATCGATTTGAAAATCGATGAGAAACAACTAGATTTGTACTTGTTAGGGTTCATATCCAAACTATGTCTAATTTAGACTATTGATTGGTTAAATAATATATCATCAATAATCTGATTGGTTTATGTAAAAATGGTTACAATTTAATGTTTTCTTAAAATGAAAAATGATGATAAATTTTAATTGAAGTTCATTTTTTATTCGAATCGATATTTGACCACATACGACTTGTTACGTAACCTCTTTTAAGTGTTTATCTTAATACTTGGAATATTTGAAATAGTTGAATGAATTGATTGATTGATTGATTGGCCAGTTAGTATTTTTTGATCTTTATTAAAAATCTCTTGCCAATTGACACTTAGCAGATTGATGAGTCAAATATTGATTAGGTTGGAGTAAGAAGAACTCAGATGTTAATAGGGAAGTTACATCAAAACATAGTTGAGTTGATTTGGTCTTTTCATGCAATTTCCAAAACCTTACACCTACAAAATAGATTGTTAACCGTCATGGTGTTACTTCCCTACAAATGGAGAGAGTATGAGGAAATGGGATTAGAAATATTTTTAAGATTTGATGACGAGGAATTGAGATAAGTCATACTTTAGGAGATTAACGGCTAATTTTCCCAAGATATCGATTTCAACGTTGTATTAAATAATGCGGTTCTTTAATGTATAACCCATAGACAATATATATGATATGATATGATGCGGTACATGGTATTGGTATGCGGGATGAAATAGTAAGCTTTTAATATGTAAGGTTATCTTTTAATTATTTTATACCAACTTTTGATTATTTTGCACCATAAAATTTCCAACATTCAAACCCCAACGAAATGGTTCTTGTGAATATTAAGAATTGATTTATTAGTGTTTATCAACACTTTTTCTCTTATAGATAAATATAACGATCATGAATATGGAAAATATCCGAATGTACTCGATCTACAATTTCATCGTCGTTACTATGTTATCACACTTTATCAACCCTAACTTAAACTAACTTACTTATAACTAACCCTTACCTAAATCATTGTTATATTCTTGATAGAACGTCAACTGGTTGTTAATTGTTCCTCGTATGACCTAACCCAATAACACTCTTATTGATATCCTACCTGATGATGTCATCCGGAAGTTGATCCAGCTTCAAAGAAAAGTTTTGGATCACGCTCCGGACGAAAAATCCTTTGATTGGGACCAAAAAGGGGTGTTAATTTCAATCTTTCTCAGTCATGAATACCAACGATTAATCCGTCGCGTCAACTTATGCCATGTGATGGAAATTGGGTTACTCAATTAATCTATGACCAGACACTATAAATGGAACTCAAAATGTTTTCTCTATCATAAACGTGCTTATCTCACCCATTTCTATAGTGCGTTGATTTCACAAGAATGTATACTATTTTTTATTAGAGTCCGTTCTTGTAGGGATATACAATATCTTAAGAATCTTCTTAAGAAACTAACCCTAAGAATATAAAGATAGCTCTCTCTTTTTGATTATTGAGTTAGCTCACAAATATCTTAAGAAACTGTTAAGAAACTTTAAGACCTTTATAGTAGATCTCGATATTTTAAGAAATTTTAAGCACTATAAACCTTAAAACGAGTGCCTTTTTTAAGGATTTTTACTGGGGGGGCTATTTTCTTTTCAACCTAATGGTCCGAGCATGTTTGAAGGGCCTTTACAAGAGTTATTTAGAGTGAAGATCCAGTTTTTCCTAAAATGCCGCCCACCATGGTTGGGCGGGGTAGGCCATGGCCCACCCAGTATATGACTTAAAAAAGGCTCTGCTTAAAACTCTAAGAAACTTTAAGCCCTATAAAATTTGACATTTTTAGCCCTATTTCGCCATTAAGCCTCATATAAAAAAAAGATTGCATCGCGGTGAACAACGTCAGTAACTCAGGATATCTTGTTTGCATTTTTTCCCACCGATAATCGAATCAACAATTTGATAATATGTTTTTATCTCCTCTAATGGTATTTCAATCGAAGAGTTGTGGTCCACACAAACTCAATTGGAAGTAAGACAAAAAAGTCACATACAGTGAAGTTGAGACGACAGGTCGGTAATTCACCGGTAATTCACTTATTCTGTTACTAATTTAAAAGCTGAAAAATACGTTGCAAACATTTGATTTCTGGGTTGTTGTTTTTTATCATAAATTCAGTGCAATACATAAGAATGGTGAGAGTGAGGTGAGGTGAGGTGAGAGTTTCATTTGGTGGTAGTTCATGTTGTATTTATGGATTCGGCTTTCTACTGGAGTAAACTAGGGTTATTAGTAGGATTATTAGTACCTTAAAAGTGGATTAATCTTCGCGAATTGAACTTCATTCGCGAAAATTAGTCCACGCGAAAAATCAGGAAATGCTCTATTTGCGAAAATAAATCCACGCGAAATTAAGAATATTTTTCAACGTGTCTCACTTGTATCTAAATGCAATGGATTCGACTTTTAAAAACAAATGTACATCTTCGATGATTCTTCGTTCGCGAAAATCAATCCACGTCAATTTTCTCATAACCACTATTCGCGAAAATCAATTCACGCGAAATATTCAAAAATGCCATTCGCGAAAATAAATCCACGCGAAAATTAATCCACTTAGGGTTGTATAACTTTGACACACACAGATAGATTATGGTACACAGTTGAATAGTATTGATTTTGTCTAATACTAAATTCCATATTTCTATTATCTATTATAGCTAAACCATTTATACAGGACTATCAGTCTCATTTTTTCATGAAAAGTTTAATGAATATAAAGGACTTGTAATCCCCATCATGTAATTGTTACACATTCTGGAAAAAAGTCGATAAAAGCTGTAATTATAGTAAAGGCTACATTTTCAGGTTTTCATGTTTTGACAACTAAAATCGCCATTATGAGCAAGCAAATAGACATAACTTAAAGAAAATTTCCAGAAATGTTCCATAGAGTCTACAGTTTGTCAAGAAGTCATCTTTCCAAAAATTAGCTCAAAACTGCCTATGTTATTCAATTGTCTTCCAAAAAACCTGTCCGAATTAGGGTCCAACATTTTTAAGGAACATAAAATGAAAATTGAGAAATATGTATTGAAGTAGTATAGCATATTTTTTTGAGAAGTTTATGAGTAGACGGTACTTATATCATGACATTTTTTCAAAAAAAGTCGAAAAAGGAAAAGTTATTAAAGAAAACAAAAGTCATTTTCTTCTTCATTTTTTTCTTTCCTTTATTTCTTCTTGTTAAGTATGATTTTTTCAAAAAAAAAATTATAGACACCTAGAAGAAACATCGAAGAATAATTCATCAAAATACCCCAAGCTTATTCGTCCTTTAAACCCCTTAATTTATCAAAAAGAAAGACCCACTTTCTGTCCGAATTAGACTCCAGCGTCTGAATATGGGTTAGCAGTTTAAAGAATTCTTCTGATAATTTTAAAATTTTTACAAAGATTTTCTCAAAGATTTTAAGATTTTTTTAAAACAAGTGAGAAATTCTTTTGTTGAGTTATTTGCGCTCGTCTGTAACACACACAGAAAGATTATGGCTTACTGCTAAATGCCATTTAACGAATCATTGTACATTTTTTTTGTGGAGAAAAGAACGATATTATATATGATTAGACCTAATTCGTTTTGCATTTTTAAATCTTATGCTCAGATAGAGTTGAAATCAAACTTGATTCAAAACATTTTCATACTTTTGTTTAATCTTGATTTCTTCTTATAGTACTTAGATTTTACTTTTAGACTCCACTAAATAAAAAAACAACATCAGATCATAACTACCAAAGATTCTGACACTTGTCAATTACAAAGTAAGTAATTAGTACTATTGTATAATTGGTTGTAAAACTTACTAGATTCTATTTCCTGATAAGAGGGCTTGCTTTTTTTATGACGGGTGGGAACAAACAAGAAATGCAGGTGTGGTCTTGTTAGATGTAAAGTCTTGACATGCTTGCATTGTTTTGATTTATCGATAAACATTTTGGAGCTTACATCGAAATGGCATCCTGTATTACATGAGAATTTAATTGACAATCAAAGTAAGGTTCGGAGATTTATGTAGGCTTGACGTCACAGTTCAATTAAATTATGATTTCAGATGATTTGTATTGCTTTCAAAGTGGATGGCGTCGGTGTGTTTTAGGGCAGGTCACCTCTGAGTATGAAGAAAGCCATCACTTAAATGTTGCGCTTCCCTTCTAAATTTATTTTGTGCAACTTAGTGGAGGATTGGATTCTCTATACCAACCGTTACTATGCCAACCAACCAAGGGTCAGGAATGTATTTTTCTTTCGGGTACAACGGCTCCTTGGTGTCAGATGGTTTTCAGTTTCTTGTCCAAAAGTAAATTGTATATATATCATACTCAATCGAGATCTGCAGATCATTATATGAAAAAACAATTCATTGCCAAGAAAATTCTGATAATGATTCAAAGTTTATTCGAAGTATTTAATTAGAACATGAAATTGGATTTCTTCATATTTACTGGTAGGTTATAAGAGTAAAATTGATTGGTGAAAATAACTAAATAGATATATAGTTATCATCTTGTGCAAAGAGTATATAAATAGTAATATAAATATAATTCTTAACTACGTAAGATTCAATTGGATGTTTTCTTTTTGGAATGGAGCAGTTTATGGTCTGTTCATAAAGTCTAGACACTATATTTTCACTTTTCATATTATTTAAATTTGTTCTTCTTATTTTTCTCCTTTTTTTTCGAAAAATTGCTGAAGATTTTTTATCCGACAATTTTAAGTTCTTAATTCCCTTTTCAATGAGCTCTTGCTTTTAAAAATTGGCTAAGAAATAGTGAAAATATAGTTAAACTTAGATTTAGTGTCTAGATTTTATGAACGGACTATAATCAATTATGTAGAAAGACTTTCGCAACGTTTTGTGCACAGATAGTGCATTCTAATCAAAAACATTTCCATTGCCAAGAGAATTCTGATCAGAATTTAGAAGTTACTTATTTAAGAAGAACATGAAATTTAATTTCTTGCTGGGTATTAGAAAAGAAATGATTAATTTAATTGTTGCAAATTTCAACATGGATACAATTCTTTGATTTATTGAATTCAACTGAATTACCAAGTATTTACGATTGTATATTTGTATTGACAAAACGAAAGTTCTGCTGTTTCTTCTTTTTGGAACGGAACAGTTCAGTTAATTGTCTAGACAGACACAGCAGTATGTGAATGTAAATATAACTTGAATAATACGGCGGCATTTCTGAAAATTATTTTGATGATAGTTATAACACTAAGGGGTTGTCGCCAAATTTCAGCTACTTTAGCAGTTTGATTGGTTGAAAATTACATCATCAAGAATCTGATTGATTAAATTTGATATGTCACAATTTGACGGTTTGTAAAAATCAAAAATGATAAAAACGCTTCTAAATAAACCTATCAGAATCTTAATGAAGTAATCTTTAACCAATCAATCGGCTAAATTAGCCAAAATTTGGCGATGATCCCTAATGTTTTCAAAAAACAACAGCTCCAAAAGTTTGAACGACTGTAATTTGAGATAATTTGACAAATTTATTTATTTCAGTATTAAATGTATATTAAAAAGATAACCCTAAAAATGTGGTTTTTCAAGTTGCTTAAACACTAAAAAGAATACACTTGTATCATTTTGATTTCTACTTTTCGAGATAATTGAGATTGGAAATGGCAAAATTAGCATAAATTGGCAAAATTATGCTGAAACTTTAAACAAGAATAACTCCTGACCATTTGATCAAAACATGACGAACCATACCATTACATACCATACCATCAACGTTTTTTAGGAAATATACATTTAATACTAAAATCAATTAAGTTGTCTAATTATTTCAAGTTCAACGTTACCTGGCTCCAGTCACATTGCTTTTTTCTCTAATGGATACGTCTGATGAGAAATTATTGCATCGTCACTGCAGTTGACTCTATTTTGTACTATTTTGCCCATTATTGTTATAGTTTATATTTGAAGAACATAAACGACACATTTTAATTTTAATTTCATGTTTTTTATTTTCAATTTTAAAAAAATCATTAAATATCCATAACTAGTTTCGAGAGTACCTCTCTCTACATCAGATGCTTACAAAGTCCTATATATGTTTCTACTGGTAAAATATCATTATTATCCATCATGAAAGTAATGTTTAAACATCATTGTTGCCACAATCTTCTAGTCATAAAGTGAGTCCTAATTTTTTCTACAGTGCGGTTTTCACTTCTATGATCATTAACATTTCTACGGTTATTCTCATATCTATGTTCATTTTCACTACTCCAGTCATTGAAATTATGCAGGTACTTAAGGGTCAAAATGTCACAGCTTTTTTGATCAGACATAACACTTAATTGTATTGCGAAATAAGCTTAATATCCTTCCCTAAATATGAGCAAGGGTTCTAACATTTCTTCCCAAATAGTTTTATTGATTTTGAAAAGATTTATATAGCGATTTAGATGATAGTATGAGGTATACTAAAATGTACATGTGTGTCAGAATGTCAGTCCAATGAAACCTTGCTGTACACATCATTATTATACTCATTTTATATAAAACAAATGATTGACTTATTTAAATTATTAAATCTACTGGAACCTCGATTCCAATTATTAGATTTACTACAAAATGCATCTTCTGTCTCAGATTTTACTTGATCCGTAGAGTTGGGAAAACGAGAATCCAAGATTACATCTTCCAGTTTATGTAATTGTTTTATCAAGATTTGCACTTTCTGATAAACGATAGACATTGAACTGGTCAGGTAGATTTATTTTGTTGTCTTTTCTTTTTCGAATTGAATAATGTATTCATTAAGAGACTGTCATTTTGATCTCTTATATTTTTCAAATCTTTTCATTGCAACAATACATACACTGGTTTTTATCTTTCCATCAAGTGTTGTAAGAATCCATATTTTTCTTCTTGATAATCAATTTATTATAAAAATCAAATTTCACCCTACATAAACTACTTTTCATCTTTTAAATATCGATTATCATTGAAATATACTATTTTAGGCCCAATTTTGGGTCCAGAAATGGGAGATTGGGACCTTTTATGGCCATGGAGAAATGAGTATTGACTTTATATATGCCTCATAATCTCAAACTATCATAAACAAAAATTTTATCCTATATTTGCCGATCAAACCATTGTTATTAAGGAAAGGTCTAGCATTGGCTAAAAAAGTATCTTTTTAATAAAAAAATTGCAAGATAAAAGCTTTTCACGTTAAAGTAATAATGTATTTTACAGTTTCACCCTTGGCTTAATTTCCCTAAAAATTTGTTGTGCAGGCCTCTATAGAAGGCTTTGGTTTGTATGACTCATATTTCTTGTGCAGCTTATATTCTTTTCTCAATTTTAGTATGATGAAGAAGAGAATCTTGATGAAGAAGCATATTTGAAGGTATGTTTGATCCGTATATTGCATGTGTTGACCAATTAAAACTATGGTAGCATATATAATTGATTGAAACACTCAAAGAGATAAAAAAGAGATTACAAATATTACAAAATTTGAAAGCTACAAATAAACACTACAAATCTGTTTTAGTTTTATTGTACCAGGTGTTCCAAAAAGAAGTATAAAAGATTGTCACTGTATTTCAAGCCACCTATTCATCATAAAGAAATTTACTGATTGACACTGAATGATGGAATTCTAATTTAGATTCTGATGGATTATATATTAAATTTCTAGAGGAGTCAATACCCACCCCTACAAAATGATACCCACCCATAGATGGTAACCCACCCCTACAAAAAAAATGCCAATTTTTTTCTCCTTGAAAATAAAATAATATAAATAGATAATCAAACTTTAAGGGTGATTTTCATGAAAAATAAAAATAAAATGAGAAATTGAAAAAATTTATTTGAATGTAGGTAAAAAATCTCAATACCCACCCCTAAAAAAGGATACCCACCCCTACAAATTCAGGACGCCCTCCCCCTAGAGATAGGGGTGATGAGAAACGTTATAGTGATATATAGTGATATTATAAAAAATGCAAATATCGATCTAAGAATCAATATTTTTCTTCTTGATAATCAATTTATGATAAGAATTTCACCCTTTATAAAAGACTTTTTACCTTATGAATATTGATTTTCATTGAAATTTCAATAAATGTATTGCATGATGCTCGCTACAATACACATAATATTTTTTGAATTCTTTCTTCCACATACAAAACCGTTTTGCAAAACTAAACGCCATCCTGATGATCAAATAAAAAACCTTCCCCCGGTCACATACATGCAGATGAAACGTGTCCTTTAAATAAATGAGATAAACTGCAAGTAAAAACAATTTTTCTAATAACATAATATTTTAAACAGAACACTGTAATGAAAATACAAAGCTCAACCACCATTGCCGTTTTACGTTTTTCTCGTTGTCGATATAAATTAAAATTTTAACGACATTTCCTTAATCATGAAATTAACTATTCTACAAATATTTATATTTTTCTTACTAAGAGAATTAGGAGAAAATCAGAAAAAGTAGGTAAAAAAGAATGAGAAAAATATAGGGGATTTAAATAAATACTTTCTGAGAAATGTTTTAACCGAGATGAATTTACCGTGAGGAAACCGCGGTTAACTCGCGGTAAAATAATTTATTCACCTCGGTAAAATATAATTTCACCTCGGTGAAACATCGATTTCACCTCGGTAAAACATCTAATTTACTGCGATGAAGGTTAAATTTTCCTTGGGAGTTATTTACCTC
>JAUKPT010000556.1:0-19228 GCA_032273505.1 Nanomia bijuga
ACTTGCCATCGGATAACAAGAATCGGATAACAAGAATCGGATATGGAGATTTATCGCATAGGAAAGTTTGAGATAATAACTAGTATCGTGAACTATTGCTACTTAATTTAGAAGTGATCAGAATAAATCACCATAATAAGATACAACTAATGTCCATACAATATTGGCTCATTTATATATGTAGAAATTAGTGGGTGTTGACTATGACTATGGTCAAGCCCACCCCCCACACACTCTCACACACACGCACATACAGAGTCGTAGAAGGGTTATAAAACAAACTTAATGAATATTTCTTATACTGCCTTATCCAGCACCAAACTTTAGAGTTCTTATCTATATTTTGCAGGGGGTGAAAACAATCTAGATGTTTTATCATGGTAGTGCACTGTTTAACTCCATGTCATGTTCTTTTGCTCATGCTCATGTCCCAGTTGTATGTATTCTGTATCCCTTATGTGCAGATATTATTTATCTTTATACAGGATTGATGTAATGAACACGATTAAGAATCAATCGGTTAATTAGTGTTGCGTTTTTCTCTCCACAATCCATGTTTATGGGAGGTCATGGGAGGTGTCTTTCATCTCATTCGATGTTTCTCAGTTTCTAGTTATCACTAGATTGATGTTACCACCTCTCCACAGCAGTAGATATAAATACATGTATGTTGTATAACAGAAAGCTATTTTCTTGTATCAAAACAACGTTCAATTATATAATGACGAACTGTTTCATAAATTTCTTTTCTCACACTAGATTGCCATTTCTAATGATGCAGGGATTGTTTGCTTGTGGGGGTATATTTGGTAAAGCTGCACTTTGAGTCAGTCAACACATCTTTCGGTAACAGGACATTTATTTAAATTCCAGATGTTGATAGTTTTGAGATATCTAGAATTGTTTACACCAAGTGTTATTTGAAAGTTCAAGTAACTGGTTTTGCTGGTTGTATAGGTTTTCAGCATTTCTGTCTCTTAATCGTTAGGAGAGGTTTATTGCACAGTGACAGATTTATACCTTAGATTGGTATTGTACGAGATGGTTATATTGCATGTTCTGCTTTGATAAAAACCTAGAAAGGGTAAGATCTAAAAACTGGCGAATGTTTTTTGATGTTAGGCTAAGATCTAAATAAAGCATTGTGTTTGTTGTAAGTTATAAATACATTTGTTTTGTAGTATTGTGAGATGCTTAAGAACCACCTTAATCTTGTCCAAGTTTAACCGGATTTACTTAAAAGTGCTTATTACTTGATTTAATGGTATCTAGAGTATTATAGATTAGTTACTTGTCATGCGATAGTTTTATTAAAATGATTCGGTAACATTATTATTTGGGTATCAATACTGCAAACTGTTGGTAAATCAGGAAAAATATCTAAGAAAATTGACTTCCACCAATTTACTTAAGAGTATTTAGTTGTTATTATGCGACTTTAAATACAATAATGTTTGCCATGACGATTCAGGGCGATTTTTAAGTGTAAAAGTTCACTACTTATCTTTGGACATTTATTGGCAAAAACGTTATTGATCCTTAGTTCTTCCGATGTAGACAAATAAATTGATTAATTTTTGTTTGTTTGAATCTATTTATGAACAGAATTGATCTCTTTCCAGCTACTTTGATTGTTTGATGATATTAATAGTAATCATATGATAAAGATCTACTTGTCTTGTTTCAAATGGTGATGATTGCGCAAACCATGAGAGGGAAACATCAATATGCAGAATTTTCTACCTTACATATACATAAAGCTTTTTTATATAGCATAGTCTGTTTCTTACTTTTTGATACTAATTTTTTTGTTTGAACGCCACATAAAAGCACTTTCATGAGAAAAAGAAGAAATATTTTTTAGAATAGAAAAAATAAGAAAAATCTGAAGATGAAAAATTTTGAGTTTCTGAATTGTGGTGTTTCAAAATATGAAAAATACACCAAAAGAATCCCGTAAATGACCATTTACTCAGTAAATGGGCTTCTCAAAATTAGGATTTCAATAGTGTACCATTCATTTTTTAAAACCCTGCTGTTCAGATTCTTGGAATTTTTTTCTTCATTTTTTTCTTATTTTTTCTATTCTGATTATATATAATTTTCATTTTTTTAAGCAATTGCTTTTATGTGGCTTTTAGCCGAATAGCCGATATTAATGTCTCCAAAAAATCAAGGAATGTATGAAGTGCATCTTATTTTGAAACAGACTACAGATTTCAGGTTAAAATGTTATTTAAACAGGTGTAAAAACAGCCCTAATAGGTAAATTAACTTCTATTTTTTCCTATAAAGGATTTTTAATTGTAATTGTGAAACTCCACACTAAAGATCATCTCACTATTTGATAATTTGTTAATTTCATTTACATTCTAATTCGCACATCTTAACCCTCTACAATATTTGATACATTTCGAAGATCTTGTTTAGACATATGACATATATATCCTCATTGATATTTTGAAGTTTTTAAGAATCTTTGACCTTTATTTTGCTCTAAGTCATTTTTTGTAGTTAGGGTCTGGGCATCCAATCAAGTATTTCCATCATTACGATTTAGCTTATTAAGAATCTTGGGGTATATAATTCTTTTTTTGACAACTGTTCTTATTCAGTAACGGTAGTTCAGTTTTTATCTTTAATTTTAAATTTAATCAAATTTTAGAGTGTTTTATTTTGAATTTGGGGTTTGCCATGATCATTTAAGCTCGTTTGTATGCTCTGAGTATATGGTCTTGAGTATATGATTCTTTACATGTTGTCTTCATATTTCTTTCTAAGTTGGTCATTTTTGATATATCTTGGCATTAATTTCATGCCTTAACTTGCTTTTAGTTAAATTTATATTCATTTTTAGACATTTTAACCAACAAGTGTCTCATTACTTTTTGTCTGATCTTTTAATCTCCCCCTTTCTTATTTCTTTGACGTCAACTTCTGTTTATGCTTCATCACAGTGTTTCAAAATAAATCCTAGGTTGCATGCCTTCGGGGTATATTTTGATCTTGTTTTCTTAACACTTTATCTTTTCTTTTCTAGTTGTTGTTTAGGGATTACTGTCATTTCCCACCTTGTTTTTGTGGTGACAACTCCTTTGAAGATAACTAACGATATTTTGAAAATAAAGTAATTTTGAAAGATTGCTTGCAAGTTTCTGATGCAATGATAATTAAGGTAGTTGTTTTATGGTAAAAAAAAAGAGAAGATAAGCGTAATTTAAGTTCAATTACAGGCAAGTTGAAGGTATGCAAGATAGTTGCTGGTGATATGCATTAGAGTGTGACAGCTATCATTTTTTACTTGAATGAATTTATTCAAGAATTTTCCATATTAGGCAGTATTAGGTATATGTTTCATCATTATTAAAACGCAGTTTGAGATGGTTAATTTAATGTGTTAATGTCCCTAATGATCTGTAATGATGTGTATTTCTTAAATTTAAATTATTTTGCCCCGATACCTGATCAGTCTTAACCTCACATCAACAATGAAATCCAATATGTAATTCAGAAAACAAATCTGGCTCAGGTGACTCAAAACACACTTTTAGACATATAGGGGGTCTACTTATCTTTGTATGTAACATTTCAGAACAATATCATCTAGTATTTGGATTTCCGCTTGTATTTATAATGTCACTTCTTGAATTAATGGTAGATCTTTCTGTGTGTTAAGTTGTATCAGAAGTCTACTTTCTTAAAGGATGAAAGTGACATGTATTTTGAATAATGCTAGTTTCTTAGTCATTCCTTGCCTTTTGACTTTTTGATTATTTGACTATTTGATTGTTTGAGAATCAAAGTTTTATGTGTGCTTGAAATAATGCTTCAGTTTAATGCATTCATCAATCTTTGATTTCAGAATTGAAACCCCCTAAGTCCAATAGTTGTTATTTTGTTTGCCTGTTATCCATGGCAGTTAATAAGTTGAATTTTTTAGTTAAAAATATTGTTTTTGAGGTCATTCTTTTTGAAAGATAATGTTTAGGAAATTAGTTAAATTATAGTATTAAATAAATAAAATCACATAAATCGCCAAAAATTATAATTTTTTGGTTCTTGCTAAATTATGAGATTAATACCTAATTTAGTCTTCTTTTTTTGGAAAAGTTTCAATTTTTTAGTTATTATAGACTTATACCTTAATCTTCATTGCTTTGTATCTTGTGATTACAATAAAAGTAATAATCAAACTCATTTCCAGACACGTAATTAGCGAGGTGGGGGTGCTACACCCCCCACTTTTGGAATAATCGTACATGGTGTCTAATTTTCTGACAATTTTTGTCATTTTCTGTATACATACTCATAATTTTTATCCCTCCACTTTAAGGCTTTGTTTAAGGCACTACTCATTTCTGACCAATTTTATTTTTCAAATTTTGTTTCCTTTATTTGACTTTTTAACCTAAAGAAAAATCTTGTTTTCGCCTTAGCTTTTTTGTGAATTAGATTTCGACTGTTAAATTGTCCATGTTTTCTGATTTCCCAACTGATTATTCTTTCTTTTTGCAACAAATATAAAAAAACAGGATGGAACTAATGTTCGCAATATATTTAATCATTATTTCTATTAATCTGATATAATAGGGTGTTGCTTAAAACTAAAACCACCCACAGGAAGGCCATCTTAACTACATTGAATTATAATTTACTTGTACAAAATTTAATGTTGACATAAATTTGTAGTTTTATTATGTTACCAGAAGCTTAATGTGGACTGTTTTGTTTTCAGGATAATTGTCCTAAGAACTCAAATTGTATTTTTAATGTTAGATTTATTAATTGGAAAATAATATATGGTGAAATTTTGTCTTGAAGGATGTGAACATAAATGCTATAAATAGTAGTTTCTTTTTTATATTCAAATAATAAGTAATTACGCATTCAGTCATTTTAACATATTAGATTGATAGGACGATGAATCAATTTAATGTAATAGTGTAATTTTAGGTTAGAAGTTCAAGTGGTTGGCTGAAAAGGCAATTTTAGTTCTTATCTTTTGTATTATGTGCTCATCTAATCCTTTTAATTAGCTTTCTGTAAAACAAGCTATTATTTTTTATTACCCATTATAGCAATCAGCTACAAAATGTACATGATCATTGATGATTCGTGACAATATATGATTGAGTGAGAGTAGATTGAATTAATAAATAACTCTTCAGTAATCATATTAAATTTTGTACCAACTTAATTAGCACCAGAGTTCTTTTTTAGATCAAGGGTTTTGTATGTAGTTCATTGAATGTTTTCCATCGAGATGATCAAACTATCAATCTTGGATCTATCAAAACTTTAAGGACTGTTTCATTTTTATGACTAACCCAGGCCAGGTCAGGAACTGTCAGTCATGTCAGCTAGACTTTTTGGGTAAAAAGGTCTAATGTAAAAATTACTATAACAGCCATAAATTGATGTCATGATACAAAAGATTTTTAAAACCTTTTGTAGCTATATTATTTGTTTGTTCAGTCATAATTTTGAGATAGTCATTGACAGGTTTCAAGCATGTTGGTTTTGTATTTTAATGTACGCCAGCTCTTAATGAACAACATGCACTCAAATTTCACAACATTCTACATTTTTCCACCTCTCATTTTATCAATGTATTCTTTTCGTTACCTAACAAACTGATTCGTTGGTAGATCTGATTTTTGTCTAAAACCCATTAGTATCATGTGGTTGGAAGTTGATCTAGTGCTGACACACCATCTTCCTTTCTTTAAAAACAATCTCGCAATGTTATTTTTAAATAAGTCATCTTCAACTTAGCTCTTCGTAAGCTTACAAGGTCAACACAAGACTGTTTTTATTGTGTGACTTCATCATATTATACGCAATCATTCCATCTATCGTCTTACTATTTTCTTCAACGTTTTTTCATCTGTCAATGCTGCTACGAATTTAATTTTGAATATTATTTCTTTCAGTTGGAGGCTGTTACACTCGTGTTATTACTCAAGACTTATGATAATAGTTGTAAATGGTTAATGTTCCCTTTAATAGTTCTTAATAATATTATTTCTTAATGGATATGTTATCATGAAAGTTTCACGATTTTGGAGAAGATCCAACTTGTAATTTTAAACTTATTATATACGTGAAATGTTATAGCATTAATTGTGACAGGATTTCACATTTTCCTTACATTGCTTTTATTTGATACAGATGACATAGTAGTTATGTTTTTTCGTCGCAGAGAGTTTGTTTTGTTATTATAAATATTTTTCGTTTATTTCAAGAAAGATTTCGATGATTCAATACATATAACTGTTTAGCTGTTTATTTTAATTTGGGTTCAATTAATATCATTGAATTAGACCCAAGGGAATAGTTAAATAGAGTTATAATTGATAGGATGAAAATCGACTGCTGTGTGATTAATTACTTTATTTTTGTGTAGATTCTCTAGATCATGAAGTTGTTTTTGAATCGTCTCAATTGAAACAGATTAGTTATTGTTGAGTGTTTAATTTGACGTCAATATGTCTCATCATGATTTTGGATTAGGTGTATAGATTTTTGGTGAAACTCAAGATTTGGTTTTACTGTTTTGAAGCTATAAAAATTTACAGAATGGTTTATAACAATTTGTTTATTTGCATTCTTATATATGTCAGATGTATTTATTTACATAATTTTTAGTTCAAATTTTAAAAAACTTCTTTAATAGTTTAATACTTCAATCTTGCACATTTATCAAAATAATTTGCAAATACGTAATTTCTTCTTTAAAGATTATGATTCATTTTATTTTTGCATTTGTTCATATAATTGCTCACACTATGTTTTGGCAGATTACTGTTAGTGAGATTTCGATGCAGAAACAACAACCATTTTATTATACAAGTGTTTGTTGTGTTTGGTGAGAAGAGGGTTGGACTCAAGTGATGTTTATCTACCAAATAACAATCATCTCGTAACTAGTCTCATTACTAAAAAAATAAGAATTAATTGGAGAAAGGAATAAACAAAATTCATTTGATGACACCAACAAATTGTTTCTTTTATTGATGATAATCGATCAAATGATTAATTTGAAATGAACAATTTTTTGGTCTTTCTTTCTTTCAATGGTGGTTTAAAGTTCACAAATAAAACAATTATACTAATAATAGTGAAGGCAGGATCACAAAATGAATTTCAACCATCGATATTGTACATGATAGATGATAGTTCTTCATAGTCCCATGCATTTCCTTTCACATCAGTTCAGTTGTGAATGGACGGAGCTATTTTTAGATCAACAATTTCTACAAATTACTCTTAAAATGTGAAATAAGATTTTTGAAAAGAATTGAATGTTGAATAATTTTAATGATTTATTTCGTTTATTTCTTATAGCACGTCCCCTACAAGTTCATTTTCTGATTATAAGTTTCTTGACAGATTTCTCTGCCGTTGTATTGACTTTTTTGATGTCATGATTTATTGAAGATGAAATTCGTGATCTTAGTTAATATTTTATGGGTAATGTTTACAATAGAAAGTTGAAAGGATAAAGTTTGTTTTCAAAGCTCTTAGCTCTTTCTGACTGTTTCATTAAATTTGTTATAGTTATTTTATAGTTATAGTTATTTTATAGTTAAAGTTATTTGCTATTAATTATATTAGTACCCTAGTAGATTTTTGTGTTATCAAATGTGAATTTTTGAATTCAATCAAGTATTTACTTCTTATTTTTGCTTAGCCACAAAACTACAAATCTATTTGGCTTTGAATAGTTTGATAAACAATTCAGGAAACTGGACCCAAGTATCTGATGCCATGTACTTGCCTTAACTCGATACCTCTGTTACTGTCTATCAATTATTTATGATTAGATATAAACCTATTTTCCGAATCGTGCTCACAAAGCAACACTTGATTAGAAGAGTTCTTGGGAAAAGGGTAAGCACCACCAGTGTATCTCTTTTGTTCCTAGCGAAATTCCTGTAAAGCATTTTATCTGTTACACTTCACTAATAAAAGATGTAAAATCAGTATTATTACTAACATTTCAAGGCATGAGGCTTATAAGGATGTTCTATACCTGATGTTAGGTATGAATGAAATGGAACAAGATCGTAGTTCGCTCTGTTCTTCACTTCTATATCATGTATTTCTTTTGCATTATTTATTATTATGCTCTTTAAAAGTTTGATGAATGGTGATGTCACATGAATGTTCTCTTGTGTTTTTGTAACGATTTCATGAATAAACCATGAGATTTCTTTTTTTATTTTGTTAACTGTAATTTTAATATATCTTCATGAAATTTCATGAAAATATTCGAGAACGTTTTGATAAGAATTTCACTAACGTTTTGTTGAATTTATTTTATTTTTTTGAAGTACATAATAGTGTTCTTTGGTTATGTTTTAGTTTTTTTTGCTCTCACGGAAAAGATATTTAATTTTGACCTCAGTAAAGATGAACTATGGTTAGTTTTCTTTTTCTTTACATTCATTGGTTTTATTAAAATAACTTAAAATCTTTCTTTATTTGGTTAAATGTTTGAAAATTGAAGCTTTATTGTTATTGCTGACAATTCAAGCCGCTCAATTACTAAGTGCCATAGCAACTCAATATGTTTATTGAATGTTTTCATTTGATAATATCAGCCAAAATAAATAAGTTAATTCGAGTTTCTTTGAAATCTTGTTGGAATTATCAGGGAAAATATTTATTTTATCTTCCTGACTGGTAAAGCAAAGAAAATATTATTGTAGTGTAGCATATGGCATAGTACTGTTGTACCTTGCCAAAAGGATGTAAGTCACATTCTAAAAGGTCAATATAAAAAGAATAATGTTAATATCAGCCAATAAGAATTTGACTGAAGTCGATATTTTTGTACGGAATAATATGTAAGTACACAAAAAACGGGTTTCAAGCATGATAACTGAAATGTGACCACGATGAATCTTTCTGGCAAAGTACATCAGAACAATTCGAAACGCCAAGTAAACTATTTGTTATCACAGTAGTTCGATGTAGACATTGTTCATTCATGTTCTATACATGTTTCGTGATTTCTTAAAGTAATATATATCTGTAATCTTGCGAAAACCCATTGATCGAATCGTCAATATAGCAAAAACAACGAGGAGAAGTGACGTCACCTTGTAACACATGATATTTCATACAGTTTGCATTTTCCTGTTGACAATATTGATTATTATCACGTTTTTTTTTGTAAAACATGTCATGGTTTATTTATCAGACATACAATCTGTCTTGTTATTGATAGTACAAAAAGATTTTTGACCAGAAAGATTAAGATGAACGGGTTATAATTGATATAATTAATTCTGTCAGATTTTAAGATTGATACAAAAAGCACAGAAAAATTATATTTATTTTGTCAATCCTGGTTTTCATCACCGAATTTCCTGGCAAGAGAAATTTTACAGAAAGCAAAGAATGAGTTCACCAAATTTTAGAATAATGGTATAAATAGATACAAAAAAGATTAGGAACTTCCTTAGCAACACGACAACAACTTTGAAGGGAATACTCAATTGCTTAAAATTTTGGCATAAATGTGATTAACCCCATTAGTTTGTTGTACCTTTCTTCCCACACTTTGTTGGATATATTGGGAAATGTTGGCAAGCAAATGTCATGTTACATTACAGTCATCATAAATCTAAAAATAACTTTGACAAACATCGGTTGCAGATTCTTCTTTTTTTATAAAGATTTCGTCATATCCGAAAAGCACTTTAGAAAAAAGAACAGGATTGTTTTAATTGCCTGACAGTGATTAGTATCCCCTGATTAGTTTCAACTAAAATATTTCTTGAGTGCAGAATTTAAATTACATAATCATATGGCATATGAATAACTAAGAAAGTGCTGAATAGGACTTCCAATAAGCAGATCTTTAATGTTTAATGTATTACAGATATGTGTCTTATACTAGCTTTACTTCTGAGTGACGAACAATACATCAAGGTAGAAATGACATTTATCAGACAATTTCCTTTTAAAACCCTACATTCAGATTACCAAAATCTCAATTAAAAATATTTTAGTACTTGCATCATTGAGTCTATTTGAATGGGACGAAGATAAAATAGAACATGAATTGTCTGCATATAAATGATGGTATTGATGTCTATAAGGATACTTTGTATCCATTCACTGAATAATTATTCATTTTATCTTGTCTTAAAATAATCTCTATCATTAGGCATTCTTACCCAATACAGTTTTCTTGAATTCTTTTGGTATTTAGGTCTTAAGTGAACTTTAGTCACATATGTTTTATTTTTTTCATTCTAATATTGTTTTTTGGATGTTTTTTCTTTGTCGTTATTTGGATTTACCTTTTGAAAGTTAATTATCTGGTATATTGAACTATATTTGAGAACAGATAGAGGTTGCAAGGCCTTCAGATTTTGAAAGTGGAATTTATAGTCGAATTTAAAGTATTTCTAATTTTTACAGGGATATATTTTCGTGGAATTTTTTCAGCAATTATTAAGCCTATAAAGATGGCCGGAAATTTGAAAATAATGCTAATCAGCGTGGATTTTGCTGAATTTTTTGATTTAAATTTCTAATAAGGTATAAAATTTCACGAATTTCGCAGAGATTTAATTTTGTGGGGAAAATAAAAAACAACATAAAACCAATACTGGAACTGTTAATATCCAAGTGTATTTAATGCCAAATATTATCTACTCCTGTACTTCCTCTTTTTAATGAGATACATGAAATAGAGTACATGAAGTATAATAAACTTCATAAAGATTTGAATGTTGCAAAGAAAGTGAAGTTATATTCAGATGATAAGACTTAAGTTAATTGCTAACTTGCTCTCAATTCTGTTTTTGGACCTGCTTTATAGAAAGGTGGGTATTACGAAACCAGCCTCGTCTGTCGGTCTGTTCTCTTATTTCCCATCATTTGTTTTTCTTGATTATTTGCATCAAGTTAGCCTTCTATAAACCAGTCCTACGCAGCCCGATTTTCGAAAAAATAAATTTGAGGTTTTTGATCACTTTCTCGAGTTTGAATCATTAGTTTTGGCTGATATTGCATAGTCTGATACAAAATTATGACAGCTAGCAGGAGCTGGTGGTTTTTCTGCTCCAAATAAATTGTGCTAAATTGGCTCAAAATGGCCCAAATTGACGTTTTTGGTCAATATCTTTACTTATGTGCATGTTATCTGTCCGATATTGCACTTTCTGATTGGCAACCTTAACCTTTTACCTTTTCACTGCCAGGCTTCTAGTTTACTTGTTTTCAATTGCAATGAAAGGTGTTTGTTGTCGTTGGACCTTTTGATTATGATGTTTGTACAGAATTGTCATTCTATAAACTAAGATAGCTATCTTTGAAATGGTCATTGGTCATTTTTTTGTTTGTTTGATAAGAATCGCCTAAAAAAGGAATTTTGATTGGTCAAATATTACATCAAGAATATGAGTTATTTTATAAAATATTACAATTTCTGCATTTGTCAATTCAAGATTTTAAATGTACAAATTAAGTTGTTGATGATATACGGTTTTCAACCAACCAAACAGCAAATTTAGCCATAATTAAGACAGTCTACTTGGAAATGTACGAAACATGTGCCACATTTTTTTGATGAAGCATTCCGTTTACAAAAGCTGTAGAGGTTTTTCTTTATTAAATATCAAAATATTTGCCTTCATAATGGATGCTAACTTGTAATTCAATGTAACAAGCTGAGCAATTAAGTCTTCCCTTTTTCCTTTATTAGGTAGGGGATATTTGTAAAGCATTAAAAGAGAAGATACTTTTCATACGATTACTATTTCTTAAAAGAGATTAAAAGGCAGTAAGCTGTGTTTATTTGTGCATTGTCACATTAGGTATCTGTTTCGTGTTAATGCATAACTGTCATAAATGAACTTATATGGTAAAATATACTTAATTTTCTTTCTTGATTAAATCATAACCATATTTTAACTTGTATTTTAACTATTTAAACTTGTAAAGTGTATCGTCTGGTATGAAGCCATTTTTGAGCACCTCCCAATCTTGTTGACTCGTCGTTACCATCATCATCACTTCTAGTCGACTCATTCTAGTCATATTTTAAAAGATGGAAACAAGTTCCTTCTCGCCTCAAATTTTAAAGTATTTTTTTATTCTTGGTTGTTTTATTGTCAAACTGAGATTCTTTATCTTGCTGTTTTCAAATTCCTATTTTGTTTTCGGTTTTTTTATTGCTTTATAGGGTTTTTCTCAGTTAAACATCATAAATTAATAATGTTTTGTGTTGACATCATTATATTTTATAGATGTCAAGGTTTTTTGGTTTAGTTTAATACTGTTTAATTCTTTTCAATTTAAAACTGAGGAAGAAGGCTTTTTGAGTGTCTGTTTTCTTCCTTATTGGATTAATTTTTCCTGATGTCTTTTTTATGCATATGAAAAATGTAATGGATTATTTATTAATCAATTAGTGGATTAGAGAATATAGAAAAAAATATTTTGTTTGTGTTTATTTGAAAAGTAGTCATCTTATCAAAATCCATTTTTTAATTTGGTTCTTGTTTACTCGATCTTTTCTAAAGGATATTATTGCTGAGAGTTCAAAACAAACTCAAGACCAAATGATTTATTTTACTATTTAATGCTACATTTTCTACTTTCTTTTCGTTCAAATGTTTATTAACAAATCTTCGTTTAAGAAAATATTTTTTTGTGTTAGTCATCTTTTTTATCTTGTCTCCTTATTTTCACAAATAAAGAACTGAAATGCTGTTTAAGAAATATTCAGTTCTTATTCTTTTTTCACAAAAATCGTTATTTGCACCAACTGGCTTGAAATAAAATCGTGAAGAAATGTACATATTTTAATTTTGTCTCCATTAAAATAAACTTATTTGTTTGTTCTATATTGTTTTCTATCAGGCGAACAGTACTTTATTTCCTTGTGAGTGAGAACTTTGTTTACATTGCATGTTACATCCTTTCTTTTCACATCTACAATCTGTTTGTTTACCTTGCTTAAGTGAACGAAACGTTATACAAAAAAAGGTTAGCATGTTTTCAAGTACGATGTTTGAATAAGGCTATCATTAAGAGGATATCTTTCGACCGTTTTTTTTCTTGAAATGACAGAATAATCTTGAGTTGATGATTTGTGTGTGTGTGAATGTTCTCATGATACTTGTTTTTCTGTTTGGATTAATGTTTACATTTAATAAGATTGGCGTACAGGGAATATTAGTACATTTTTTTCTGGGTTATGTTTGTTTATATGTATTGATTGATGTTATGTTGATCTTAGCATATTTCATGTTAAAACTGCCATTTTATTATCAAAATAATATATTATGATTCGTGCACTGTCGGTTTATGTTATATTTGGTACTTTTGATTTCCTTATATTCCAGTGGAAATGTTATTTTCAAAATCAATCAAAAATTCATTCTTATGTTTATGCTTATGTATCAATAAATAATATGTTTATTTTATATTGTATCTGTCTGTCTGCACATGTATGTCTTTGTTTATATCCTGTTCAATTCTTGTTTTATGACAAAATGCAACAACAACAAATTATAAGTAATTTTGAATTGTGGGTGGCACTGATGTCTATGCATCATGATATTTCTTACTGCTATGGTTATTTACATGTGTAATGAAAGTACTTGTTTATAATAAGTCTTGAGTGTATTTCAACCAGAAAATAATTTGACTGGTATATTTCAGGAAAATAGGGGTGTTATAAAGCTATGTGAAGTCCTTCTTGATTGCTAAAGGCATATCTTTTTCAATATTTTGTATTTTGTATTATAATAGTTTGGTGTCTAATAGTTGTTCTAGCAATTAGTGCCATTAACTCATCATTAGCTTCGTGCCGCAATGTAATTTCTGAAATGTTTTGATACCTGGACGATTTTCTAGAATATGTAAAAATATGTTCTTCGTGAACATATTCGGTAGATACTTCTATTATTGTTATGCTCACAAGAGACAAGTATTTAATTTTTTTCATATTTGTGTTGTCGTAGGTAAGACAGAAGAGAGGTTGTAGATACTTGGCGCTCTTCTTGTTATTATTTTTATTTGGTTACATTATTTTGAATGTTGATTAAAAATGACATCTCGAATAATCTGTTAGGTTCATTTGACCTAGTAATCACATGTTTATGAGGGAAATTAATCCAAAATTTCACAAACATAAACATTACCCCTGATTTTCACAGAGGGTGATTACAAAACAGTAGGAAATTACCGATTTATCCAATTGACTCAACTGTGATTAAGAAATGTAACGACGATTTTGAATTTTCACATAAAATATCAAATAATAACATTTTTGAATTAGCCAAATTAATTCTTGATTATTTTGATGTTTGACCAGTTGAAAGGCAATTGATTTGTTGTAATGGAGCCCAAAACAGGATTGTCTGCAAATTATAGGTACTTTTGAAATTAGATTGATTTAGAATTGCATCATAAAGATCTAATTATAATTCCAATTTGTTTTCACCAAAACTGAAAATGATGAAGGAATCGATTAATTTTGATGACCATTTATTCTAATCATCAAATGTAAAATTGACCTCATTCAATTTGTAGACAATAAAAATAACTTTGAGCTTTGTCAAAATATTCACATAGATTTTCTTCAATTTGTATTTGTATTGTATTTCTGTTGATAAAATTGCGAGAACTCACTAAAGAAAAAGGAAAATCAAATAATATTTCACCTGCAAACATGTGCAAGTATTCAACCATTATGTAACAAAAAATAAAAAGATATATTGTGGTAATTAATAAATATTTGACATTTTGCTCATCATGACATACAGATCTAAATTCTTTAGTAAATCCAAAAGACTTTGCTGCAATACGAGGAACGGCATATGATTCTATGTGCATTTGAATTATATCTATCTATCAGTTTTCTTTTGGATATCCATTTGTTGTCCCAATTTCACCTTACCTTACCTTTTACTGTTTTTACTATTTCTATCATGACCATCCTACCTCAGTAATCCAGAAAAATCCATCCGGAAGTTGATCCGGCTTAAAAAAAGGTCTGTATAACTATCCAGACGAAAAAATCTATGATCCGGCTTTGAGTCATAATCTCGACGAAAAGTAATCTCGATCCAGAAGAAAAATCCCTTGATCCAGACCAAAAAAGGGGTCTTCCGGATGACTAAGGTAGGACGTATGACCATTTCAAAAAATCTCACACTGTTAGCATACTTTTGTAAATTATCGAAAAATATTTTCTTAACTGATAAGGAAATGTCCTTTTTCCTTCTAACAGCTCGGTTGACATGTTCGGTTTTTGTTTTCAATTCTAGGTTTCATGACCTTGTTTTTTGAAATGACATACTTTTTTGCAACTTTCACTTGTCGATAAATTCAACAGAACTTAAAGCTTTTCAGTTTCATCACAAAAGCTTGTTTGTTTTATAATTTTCACTTATAATTAATCTTTGAACTTTTATGAAATAATAAATACTGAATGACAGTGGAAAAGGAAGTTGATTCTGTATACTGATCTTAGTTTCTCACTAGTTTGGTTATTCTTGATAAAAAACTCAATTAATGAGTCATGTCTTTGATTTATTAATTATTATAATTAGAGTTAAAAGAATAATTGTAGTTTTGTGCCCCTGCTGGTACAATTGTTGAGATTTTAGAACAGTTTTTATCGAGTTAGTTTATTTTAGTTAAGTTTTTCTCAAGTTATGAAATGGTTTGTGTTGTTTAAATGTTGATTTTTATAGATCTGGTGAATATAATCAACTTTGTTTTGTTTATAGAGCTTTTTCAATTACTGATCTACTTATAGGGAATTTATTTTTTCTTGGAATTTAATTTGGTGGATTTTCCAAGTTGTTGAATATGCGTCTTGCATAAATATTCATTTTCAGATGCATCATTTATTTCTGCCGAAACTTGTCGAAAAACCATATTGTGAAAAACACAATACTTGGAAATAAGTTCACTTAGTTATAAGCATTCATGATGCTTTTTTCTAAGTTTGTTACAACTATTAAACAATCCATTTAGACTAGATAATCCTGTGATTTTGGCGAGTGATAGGATCTTATTTGAAACATTTTGCCATTGCAATTATATATGTCAGCCAAAATTAGGGCATAAATTACACAAGAGTTGATTTGATGTATTGCAACATTAGATTAGATTTGGTTAGGATTTAACACAGATATTTGTAATAATCTTAGCTTAGTGGAGTGTGATATTGTAAAACAAGTGGTTATAGGCCACACTCGTTATTAGTTTAACTTTCCCTTAGATTAGGAACACTTATGTAAAAATGACATTTTTTCAGTATACTTCTATTTAAGTTTTTAATTATACACTTGTTACAATAAAGACCAATGTGGTAGAAAATTGTGTTCTTATTTCTTTACTAGTATTAAACAACGATATATTAGTGAATTTTATTAGATAATTTGATTAGTGTATTTTGTGGCTCTTTTCTTAGTGATTGTACATGAATTTTCATCTGAACTATCTTATGATGGATTGTTTACCAGGAGAAATATCTTCTTGTAATAAAAATACTCTTTACTGGTAAATCTTCTGAAAAATTGTCTTTTATGTGGAATGTTAAATCGATTTTGTTTAGAAAACTTGGAAACCACTTATATTTATTCAGTAGAAATTTACTACCTTAAACCACATGATAGGAGTTTTCTATGCGGCCAATGTTTTTTTTTATATCTTGAACTTAATTTTTTTCAATTTGTGGCATTAAAAGCATTGTTTAAAATGCATTCCTATTGAACATTTAATTGTTCTGTTTGTTTGACAATGAGATATATCTTTTGTTATGTATCAGCAATTTTTTCATCGTTTTTAATTTCATCTTCATCATTCAACTATTTCAAATCTTTTAATTAATTTTTCGCTTTTTATTGAAATGACATTTTTGAAATGATAACGATAATTTTTTCGCCGTTTCTTTCCTTGTCATGGTGAATGAAGAAACAGTCAACTATTTGCAGTGTTTATTTTGAACACTTCACTTCTCGCTTACCTAATTTCAGTAGCTTTTTAATAGACAACTAAAATGGAAAAAATGTTATTCGAATTATTTTCAACATTAAAAAGGAATTTAAGTGAAATTCTCACATGAACCAATTTTAGTCCCATCAGTCTGACATTACGTGCTTATTATAGTAATTGACTTCTAACATAAATCATGGATAGTTTACAAAATTAGATCTATTTACATATTTTGTAACGAAAATAGTATGAAAGTATTGAGTTGTAGAAAATAAAGATATGCGAGTAACCGAGATATTGTTTCAATTTTTACTTCAAATCTAAAAAAAATATGGATTTATCTAGTGTTTTCGTTCAGTTTAATTTTTATCTCTATATCTCTATATTTCAATGGAAACTTTGGTCTCAATTTAAATTTGATTTGTTTTTTTCATCGATCTATATTGTGTCTCATGGTACACAGAGAAAACAAGATATTGCCTTGTATACCAATGATTTCTGGTATATATTTACTTTATACTAAATTGATTTTGCTATTATGACAGATAGTTAGATACAATAATTAAAAAATGCTCTTATAATAATCCACTGACTGTAAAGTTGAATTATTGGATTGAAATATGTATAATAGATTATCGAAATACCCTTCTCGGAGGTCATATCTTGAAGATACCGAAGCTTTAGACGTATTCAAAGAAGAGGATGAAGGTAAGGTTATTTCAAGGTTGATTCCATTTTCCCCTCAAAATTTGCAATATTAATTTTTCTTGGCAATCTAGTAGATATGGACTTGGAAACCTTTAATAAGAAAGACACTACTTAATGACTGGTTACTTTTTTTTAAATACAAGCTCGCTCTGATAAAGCTTTAAGAACAGGTTCATTGCAACAATAGTTATGTAGTGATAGTCTTTTTTGGGGAAATATCTTATACGATTTTGACTCAATACGGGATTCTCAATTTTATATGTGCAATTATACATATAAAATTTTCATTTGAGAGGGTGATACTTTGAATAAACTTATATACATACCCACTGGCCTTCTAGCTGTTAATTACTTTTGCAACTATTTCATACCTGTTTAAATTATTTTCATTACATTTTTTCATATCTACCTGTCCAGATAATATCGGTGTCCACGATAGCAGGTACCAATGAAAATTTTTCATGACCCCACCTTTCAAAAATATTTTGTAATCAATTTTGAGAACGATTGGCACGTTTAGGCTTAGGTAAGATTTTTCTCTTTTCTTCTTTTTTGAAATACGACCTTACTGGGGTAAATTATTCGTTTATTAACAATGAATATTAAGCCAAAAGGTATTTGGGTGCGGTCGTACAGTGCCAATTATAATAACTTTAATTACATGCAAACTATATATGAAGATAGAAACGAGAAAGCTGCTTTTGCGAGTAAGGATCATTTAATTCTTTTCTTTGGAAATTATTGTTTTTATTTGTAACATGGCCATGATACATGTGAAATAGGAAAATGAGTAAAAGTTCCCATGATCATCTCCCTTATAATTCCTTAATATTTTATTTCATATAATTACGTTGTTTATACATAAATATTTGAAAAAATAATTCCCTTTTAATTTGTTTTTTGTTTTTTGTTTTTTTTTAACTTTAAAAATATCATTATTCCTTATCAAATATTCAATTGCCAAAAATTCCCCTAAATTATCAATTTATAGAAATCAAATGTCATGCAGATATGATAGGATTGACCAAAAATAATAATTTTCTAGAAATTTTCACCAAAAAGAAAAAGTAGGATGGCTGAGAAATGAGAAATACAACTGTTTTTCTGTATGTATTCTTTTTGTAATTGGTTTTGATTCTAACGATATGTCAAAAATGTACCGAAAATAGTTGAAGAGAATGTAAGTAATTATATCGAAAAAGGTGTTTCACCCTTACAATAGATAATTTCATTTCATTTTTATGTTTTATCATGAGTAGCATTACGTTCCCAAATAGTTAATTGAGTATAAGGTAGGTGAAGACTCGTTTGTTTTCGGAAAAATCGTTTTTTGTTAGTTGATAAAATTGACATACACCAAATTCAAGGTAAAACGTGTCGCACAAGTTTAATAGTTATTATTATTTATTATTATTATTATTATTTATTTATTTCGTAGTAAATAGTTTCACATGGAATCGTTGATGAAATATAAAAATTTACAATTCAACTAATAGAAAAAACCATAAGCTATAAACTATAAGAGAAAAAACAAAAGATATAA
>JAUKPT010000557.1:0-19220 GCA_032273505.1 Nanomia bijuga
TATTTTTTACCCCCCCCCCCCCCCCCGCTAAACGAACGTACATAAAAAAGCCCGCTAAATATAGGGTTAAAGGATAGTTTTTAAGATCTATTTTGTTTGGCATCATCTGTGACAAGAAATAAATATCAACGAATTCTTTTAGCAATACACCTTTCCCTTAATGACGTATGTCACACACAGCCTCGTTTACAATACACGATTTAGTTATTTATAAAATGTTTGAGATAAAAAGAGCTGTAAAAAAAGTTTGATTTATCACTTCTAATGATCGCACGTGAAGTGATAAATCAAACTTATTGACAGCTACAATTGTCTCAAAATATTAGAAACATACAAAAGCGTGTGACATACATCGTTACGGGAAAGGTGTATTATCTTAACTTTAAAACTTAGCTAGCTTAGCTAGCTTATCTACACGTTTCTTAAAATTAATTTATTTTATTTCAACTTTCAAAAGAAAACCCTCGGTGTGAACACCAATCAAGATTTTTTGTCTAGCAACGTAACACGTCTTTTGTTTTAGTCTAATTGATTTTAGCTCATCTCGATGGTGTGAATCAGCACAATGTATCGTGTAAATATAACATTGTGTAGTTTAAAATTTCTTAATTCGTCATAATGATAAAACTCATAAATGGTAATTTTTCCTCGTGAATCAATCAGAATGTTTATGATTTCTAACCGATCAAAAGGCAAGTTAGCTATCATTCTGAAGTGATCCCAATACATGGTATCACGGTTTGAGAATCATGCTGCAAACGCATATTACGCAATAGTCAACATATTCTGTAAAAAATGAGTTTAATCCATAAGTTTTTATTCATTGTTTGTATAATGATAATTAAAATTTGAGCAACTACTGATTTGATAAAGACCTTGCATGATTTAGAAAATTTCTGAAATTTATTCAGATCATATCAAAAATTTTATTTTCCTACGAAAAATGATATGAATTATAGAGGGGGCTCGCCGGTATTCGGAACCCGCCGGTATTCGGTCACTTCTGACTATAACCAATAATCCAGGAAAAATAAGAGAGTATGGTAAAATCTTTTTTGCATCAATAAACCTTAATCATTTAGCTTTAATGACGCAGTAACACAAATTTTCTTTGCTCAATAGTTTCTGTTTAAAAGAGAAAATTTGCAAGCTGTTTTATGATTTTTTCAAAATTCGCAATGTAAGTATAAACATGAATTGATTAATATACTTAATTATCGACATTAATTATCAATTTTCTTTATATAAAGGGTTTTTCAAAAGAAATAACCATTCCTTTGATACATTATATAATTTTTTTTTAATTGCTTTCTTTAATCGGTTAGAAAATTTTCATTCTCATGATCATCTAAAAAAGAAAACTGTCGCCAGTACTCGGACACTTTTTACAGACATCAAGCAATCAACTTATAACCTCTCTCCTCGTGAATTTAAAAGAATGATTTTGTACAAAGGAACGATTGAGAGATAAATAACATACCTTTTGCTCAATTAAACGTTTGGTTTTTCGAGGGATATTTTTGTAATAATCAATTTGAGGGCTTTACAGTACCCCAAAAATTAATTATTACAAAAAAATTTCGAATGGTAACTAGAATTAAAATTTGAACGCATTTATAGATAATCGTAAAAAACACCTTACTTTTCATCTCAAAACTCAGTGTCTTATATACACTATATTTTTTTTCTAAAGTTTTTTGTTTAAGTCGATGTTAAGTTTTGGATAATCATTTCAGTTAATGTATGGGTTGAAAGCTTTGGACACTCATACGACACAAAAAAAATTTTCTTTCTTCACGATGTTGAGTAAACCATTTTCTAAAACCCTGATACTAAAAGAAAATCACAAAAGTTCGAAGAAATAACTCCAACGTGTTACTAAATAAAGGTTTTTTGTTAAGGTTGGAAATAATCATACATCTTTCTACGCCAATTTACCCTTATCTTTTCCCACTTCCCTCTTGATGGAAATTTTTGTGTTATATTGTTTTTTTATACATAACATGTTTATCTCTCAAAAATACATTATTTCAGCAAAATATCATTGTTTTTGGCGTAAAGAACTTTTGGCCGGATACCGGCGACGCCGTCCGAGAACCCACGAAAGAATCAGTTTTGAAAAAAGGGTCGAATACCAATAAACGCCTTGGCGTCTGTTTAGACATTTAACATTTAACAACATCCTCCTACGGACTTTCAAGGTAACGAGAGTGAGACAAACTCCAGCTACACGTCTAGTAGAAAAACTTTCTAAATCTTATTGAAAGTATCTGCTTCACTGATGACACGAACCAAACTCATAGTTAGAAAGCAAAAAGAAATATACTTTGTTTCACCCAGTACCTTGGTCTTTTGATGGTAGCAAAATCTTATATGATGCCATCAGTTTAGGCAGAGCACCAACCTGAAATTCGTTCCTGATTTTAAAAAAAGGAGTCCTTGTTGATTCATTTAAGGGGTAACCACTATAAACTTTGTTTACTTTTTATCAAAATCTCCTAATTATTTCGTAGTTCCAAGCATATTATCTAAATAAATATTTCGTACGTGTTTTTGCATATTGATTCACCCCTGTAGTTGTCTTACTGCAAGCTTGATCAAACACCATAAAAACATCTACTGAATTATATAATCATTTTTTAGTCATGATCAATTTTGCCCGTCAATGTTAGCAATATTAGGATCCAAATTCGAAACATTCGAAACATTAAATTTTTTTAAAATGTCATATAAACCAAATAAACAAATCATTTGCTATCATGATGGTACGTCGAACCAAGTAAGAAAACATCTTTTTTCTTTCCATCAGAACATATAGGCCCGATCCGACTTTACCAAAAAATATTATAGAATATTTTAGTCCACAAATGATCAATCACACAAAATCACGGAGGAATCAATAGGAAATTCTGCAAGCTTAGGCTTTGTGCTGCTTTTAGCCATCGTGCGAAGAACCACAAAATACATCTATAAACTCTTCTAGAATCATACTACACAAAAAATTAAACATACACAAAAAATTGAACATACACATATTTTTCTTAAAAAAGATTTATTAAAACAGACTAGAAATTTTGAGAAAAAATATATAAGTGAGTGGTCCAAATTTCAAATTTGTCCAATATCTTTTAGAATTGAAAATTTTACCTGGTTCAATATTTTTAGAGAAGAAAATTTTATTGTCAACGGCAAAAATTTAACAAAATGATCAGTGATCCAATAAAACCACTTTATGAAAATAACAGTTAGTCTGATGTACAACTGGCAACAAAAGTCTAAGCGGTCCAATATATCCGTTGACTGGTCCAGGGTTCCCATAAATTTTGACTGGTTTCTAAGCATTTCGTTTGATTGGTTTTCAAATAGATATTCTGTTGAAAAATTCCACTTTTAGGGCTTTTAGGGGCTGATTAAAAGTAGATGCATGCTAATGACTAAGTTATTATAAGAAAACAGTCGTTTTCGTAAGCTAATTCATATATGATCAATTCTCAGAACCAAGTTCTTTTTTTACATCCATCCCTCATTGACAACAATCTTTTGGGTTTGCCAAAAGTAGATGTATGATATACATTGTATAGATGAAAATTAATCAAACTACGAATTTGTTTAAGACACAATTTAAGTATTTGCTTACGAGTAACAGCACCAAACTGTATCCACCAAAGCAGGCGTATTTGGGATAGTATGAGTACCGATTTTCAACATTCTTTTCATCATTTCTTTGGTGGTCGCCAAATGCTCAACAGAGTTGTCATATGGACTGCTATGGTATTCTGACCAGAGTGGATAGAATCCTGAGCAAGATGCTTCTTTTATCAATGGTCAGCAGGGTAAAGTGAAAAATAATTTCGAGAAAATGGCAGCTGACAGATTTTATCATCAAAATTGGTGTGTCAAGTCGAATGCTGTAAACTATCGAATTCTTATAGGCCTAAGCCCTCTACATCATCATTCTTTTAGAACAATAGATTTAAATATTCTTAGGATATATAGGTTATATATCACATTTTGACCTTAAAAAACAGTGCGTTATACAGTACTGTATTTAAGCTTAATAAACTGGGCCAAAATTGCTTTAATAACTACGGTATCATGAAGTTTGTTTCTTCTTCACAACCATGTTTTCTTAGTGTACTCCGTGCAACATCCGAGCATGCTGGGTATTTTTGGAAGTAATCTTGCGTCGGGTACTGACACGCAATTGGCCCTACTTGCCCCTCATAACGAGGTTCGTACGAATACATGATGTAGAAGTTACACATTTCGTCCATATGAGTTGCGCTATAATAAAATGGTATCAATTATTTTCTAAAAATTTCAACTTTTTGCATAAATGTTTAGGTTTGAGCTTCAGCGGCCATGAACTGAAGATGTAAGTATGTGATTAAGAGAATTACCAGAAGAACAGCATAATTATACAGAGTTTAGGACATCTATGTCCAGTGATTTACCCCTTCGAAACTAGTAGACTAGTAGATTGCAAGTTTAGAAAGAATCAGAATAGTACAAACTTCTTGTTTCTTTTGAACAGAATATTTGCAATTGCCAATACATCAATCGTTTTATAACCAAGGGTGTCAAATTTGAAAAAACTATTTACTTACCCAAAATTCGTCACCCGATCTCTCGTGGTTGAATTATATGTACAACGACCCATCTAAAGAAAATTTGTTGCACTGGCATGTATATGATTGGCTTCTTGGCTTAACGTTAGTGTACTATAGTTGGGACGACTGCATTTTGGTGCGGAATAAAAATGAAAAAAAAATTGCTTCATAGTACATTCCATAAATAGTACTATCTAGATCTGAACATTTCTGAAAAGTTCTCTGATTCTTCATTTGTAATTATTTGAAAAATACACTTTGTAGGCTTATATGCTGTTACATGCCGTTAATAAATACGGAAGAAGTCGTGAACAATGCCAAAAATAGGCTTTTCATATTCTAAATTTAAACCCGTAAGTATAGATAAATTAAGATATACATTTAGAAAAAATAAGAAAAAATCTAGTATGTCAATTTAAGACTCAAATTAAACAAATAGTCCCAAAATTCAATTATATATGACTGGAACATATCTAAAGAATTATAAAATTATTAAAACAGATATTACTTTAGAATATTGTTGAATATAATTATGATATAATTCAGACAGATATTACTTAAAAACATCTTTAAATATAATTATAAAATTATTAAAACAGATATTACTTTAAAATATTGTTGAATATAATTATGATATAATTAAGACAGATATTACTTTAAAACATTTTAAAGAGAATTATGGTACAGCTAAGACAGATATCACTTTAAAGGAGGTTTTAAATAGCATTATTATATAATTAAGACAGATATTACTTTAAAACATTTTCAAATAGAATTATGGTATAATTCAGATATCACTTTAAAACATTTTTAAATATAATTATTTCTGAACTTAGGGTGGGTCTAAAATACACAAAATCGTTAAATTGCTTTTTCAGTGATCAGTTAATGGAAGCAGAATTCTATTTTACCGAGTAAAAAAGGAAGTCTTACCAGGGTATCGCCAGGTTTGATGGTAATATTTGTAGACTTGTAAAATGCCTAAAAGGAGTAATAATCTAAAGATTATATTAATTTAATCATACGTAAGTTTCTCCAAAAATAACGGAACATTTTTCACAATTCATCATTTGTTAAAGGAATAAAATTGAGATTTCATATAGTAATGACAACATACCTGTGGTTTTTGTGGGTCTCCTCGACCAATCAGTGTCCATTTACCATCCCTCACACGGAAAGCAGTTATCACAGTTCCTAATGAAAACAAAATAAAAGTTTTACCGTCGATAGAAAAATGTGTATGATATTTTACGCTTCTTTAACAAACTGCATACAAATTTTAAAGTGGGGAGGGGGGATTTCGCCCTTGCTGGTTTTTGTTTAATATCTCGAGGTATTATTTTTAGTTTACACCAGTACAAAATCAGCTAGTATTGCATCCCTTTTGACAGTTTAAATCCCGAGACGAAAATCCAGCATGATAAACACGGGGTCGGGGCAGAAATTAAAGTGACAATTACGGGGCTGGTCAACATACACTGTGATGACCCGATTCTATCAGAAGAGGGGTCGGTCAATCATCAATTGCCAAAAAATCCAAAAAGTGGAAAATAAGAGTAACGTATTGTTTCGAGAATTAAATGAAATATCCCGAAATCGCTAAATAACTTGGATGCAGTTTTATTTTTGAAACGAAACCAGTTCTAAGCAATTTAACTTAAGTGTACATAATTGAATATTGCCTACTAAAAGGTCAGTTCTAGGTCAGTTACAGTTATTGCTTAATTTACAATGTACGTCTAACGTTAAGAAGTTGTAAAGATAGCACAATAGAATTTCCTCAAGTAATTAAGACAACAATACAATTGCATGAATAGAGTATTATTTATGTAATTTTATTCAATTATTTATAAACTAAATAAGTCGATAACTGGATATTACGTGATCAAGTTTAATTTAATCAAATATAATTTGACAAGTAACTCAAATCTGATCAAAATTTGATCTTTTGAAACTTCATAAAGTTGATTCGAGAAAGAAGAATAAGAAGGGAAAAAATTGAAAACAGCCGTTTCATATATTTCCTTAATGAAAAAAAAATTGAAAATACTAAGTGTCCCATTTATTCTCTTAAACCAACTCACTTACAGTATTTGGGGTTTTTCATTTATACCTTGTATCTTTGATGACTTCCTTTTAAAATAATCTATTCTTTTCATCCTATTAAGCAATTAAAACCAAGAAGGATAAGTGTGAGGTAATACTCTCGAGGTGATTTATGTTATGAACTCGAAGAATCAAGATTTGTAAAAATTTCTTTACGTCTGACGATGTAAATAGTGCGTAGTGTACAGAGGTTCAACAACACGTTTTTTTTTATAAAATTGGCTAAAAATTTAAGAACATTTTAAGAACATGACCAGGCATGTATAACTTTGTCATCACTCTTTTTATCATTTAACCGATATCAGACGACGAGTGGAGAGGAAAGCTGTTTGCTGCCAAAGAAATATTGGACGTGAATTTTAATCGGAAAGATTTAAAAAGATACATTGAAAAAAAGACAAAAAATAATGTTTAGAGAATATGTACTATTCATTGTTTTTGTAAAGTTTAAAATGAAATTGTTCTTGGTTTTAAATTTTCCTTTGCAGATCCCGTAGGACACTTTTCGTAATTAAATGCGATGGAAAATGTTTTCAAAATGTTTAGTTCGAGTTTGACTTTTAGAAACGTGTCCTCGACTTAACGATTGCTTTATTTATTCAAAAATTTGCGCATGTTACTCCTACAGTTTTGGGAGTTGGGAGTTTGGGGGTATTTTTGCCCTTTTGCCCTTTGCCCTTTTGCCCTTTTCCCATTGTTTTATGGTATTAGGACCGTCATTTTTTAAATTCTTAGTATTAGTTTTAGTATATGCACTAATTTTCAGCTTAATCTACCAACTTTTAATGTTCTGGGTTTGGACCGAATTTGGAGAATCTTTGCCCTATTTCAAATTTTGGTACCGTCACTTTTTGATACCCGTATCAATTTTGATATTCGTTACCAATTTTAAACTTAATCTGACAACTTTTAAATTTCATTCATGTTAAGGAAATTTTCAAGAGCCTTCCGATCAGGAAAATCATCATAAACACTGTTTGTTAGTAAATAGAAGAAAGTTCCGAATTGAATGAGGAATGCAAATGTTTGATTCTAGACTCTGTCCTGTCCTGTTCTACATCCTAAAAATAACAAACAGCATTTTCAAATATTCGTTTTTAAAAGTTATAGAAAAAATAGTAGTTTCACTTACGTTTTGTTTTTTTCATTTTCTTATATTTCTTTTCATTTGTATTTCGAAAATTCAAGTTTTAACAATAAATATATTTCAAAATGTCTAAAATAGATGTGAAGATTTTACTTTCTCTTTTTTATTTAGAACTTTACTTCCCGATTGACTCGTCCTATAACCAAACCTATTTTGTGAAAAATGTCATGGCGAGGAAAATAATTCACAATCAAAAAAACTCGACGTCTAGTCTAGACTAGTCTAGTCTACCAAATTCTTAATTACCGTCAAAACGTTATTAGATAAGTGCCAATTATTACCCTTCCTGGGTCTAAATTAGTCACACATTAAGGTGATTCTGCCTATAGGTGATACTTGGATCATAATGTGTATAATTTTTGGGCCTTTTTCAAAGATAGAGGAATTAAGTATATAGAACCCAAGCATATATGAATTTGATTTTATTAGGCAACTGGTGGAACTTACCTAATTTGTGAGCATGAACGCGGAATCTGAATGGCTTGAATGTTGGGCCATCAAAATATCGACAACCATTATCAACATGAAAAACTAAAACAAAAATGATCTACATATTATATTTGGAAACCTACCTACTTTATTGGATATTGGTTTAGGAAATTAATTGGGCACTAAAAACGGCATTATTTTTAGTTAGTTTTTCAATGAATACTAAACTCTTATATATATTAGAAACGCCCTAGGAAGGTTCTTACTGGAAACTTCCCGCAAATGATTAATTTATGAAAATTCTAAAAACTGAAGAATTTCTATTGGCTAAGAACGATAATTCATTCTATAACGAGTTTTTTTTTGTTTACCTTTGGGATAACACTATAGTGTTTTCGAATAAAAGATCTTTGTACGAGATTTGTCGGAATTGTTTACCTTTTCTGATGACATTAAAGTGCTACTTGAATTTTCGAGAATTATTATTTAGAACAATAAAAACAAAACAAAAACTGCATTCTTCGGAAATGTCGCGCATTTCTAAGCCATTTAGAACCCGAGAATTGAGGAATATTTTTGTAATAATTAATTATTA
Organism: Nanomia bijuga; assembly: GCA_032273505.1. Lineage (NCBI taxonomy): Eukaryota > Metazoa > Cnidaria > Hydrozoa > Siphonophorae > Agalmatidae > Nanomia > Nanomia bijuga. The sequence goes on from JAUKPT010000557.1 coordinate 8,888, forward strand.
CAAAAATATTCTCAATTCTCCGAGTTCTAAATAAGACTTATAAATATTAAGGTCATTAAATAGGTGCAAGCATGATTTACGCCAACTTATTTTCGCCTCATCAAAATGAGAAAATATTCTTGTTTTTACTTGCATACAAAGTATTTTCTTATTAAAATACTAAGAAAATAAAGAAATTGTAGTACACATTGTCAGATAAGAGCAATCGATACGAAAATCAGAATATGAGTCAGCAGATTCAATTATATTGAGCGTCAAAATATTTGAGGGGGGAAGGGGCGAACTGCCCTTTGGAAGGTTACTCCCAGAGTTGAGGCGCTTGGAAAACAAAACAACAATATGATATGGAGTGGGACGTACGTGTCTGAGAAGTATGGAAGTTGATACATGTTGACAACCCTTTCAAATGACGGCATTTTATTCCTAATACAATAAAAAGACGTTGGTGGATCCTTTTTATAAAAGATTGCCACTAAAAAACAGATATGTCATTGGGAATTTCTTTTATCATATATCCATGTGAAAATAGAAAGGAAAATGTGAACATCTTTTTTTTTCAATTATTGAACAGACAAATAAATATTGTCTTGGCTAATAGATATATAGTTGAATATTTTCCAAAATAAAATGGTCGATATAATGTCTAGACATCAAAACTCATCAAATAAAATGGTCACGAGAAAAATATAAAAATCTGATTATCGCAATTCCCACTCCTTACAAAACGCCTTAGATTATAGATTATAACAAAAGGATTGAAGAGATTATAATATCTATAGTTCTACAGTGTGTGTAATGAGAACCAATAATGTATAATTTAATTTTGCAATATTTTTCGATATTTCTATCATTTTCATAATGAAAAATAAAACATAATAATTACTTCTTCTGTTTCTTTATTTCTGGTATAATTGATATAATTGGAAAGAGGATAAAATGGCGCTTCTTGTTGAATAAAGATTATCTTGCTCTGATAACAACTTCGTGTATTATATCCAGTTAAATTTCTTGTTTTCTGATACACACTGTAGCTACCATTTTGACGGTTTCAAATTAAATTGAAAGGTTGATTAGGCGTAACTTGACATTCTCCATAATATCTCGTTGTCCTGTTACGAACGCGCACAGTGGCGGATCTGGATTGTATTCCTTGATCTTTCGCATTAAGACACGCAATTTTGATTAAAAGCAATTTATCTGATAGGTTTAGTTTTCTTCAGACAAAGGCTCTAGAAATTGTAAAACTAAAATAAATCACGCACTACCATATAACAGAATTTATAGTTTTAAAAAAGATTGCTCAAAAAATGTACGTAAAACAGGCCCGTCACTAGACAAAACCACAAGAAGAGCGAAACAAGAAAACGGTTGAGTAATTTAGATATAAAGATAAGGGACCATAAACATATGACGTCCAGTGATTTTGGTCAATTTTTGGACCTCATCCTGATCCAGTGAACGGTGGAGTTGAATGTACCGGGATAATGGGAACATCATCATTTTCGGTGATCCCCCGCCCCCTCAAAGTTGCACGTCATATGTTTATGGCCCCTAAGGTTAATACGATAAATACTAAGTATTCATTTAAACATAAAGCTAATTGTTTGTCTTGAAAACTTCTATTTTTAAAAAAGGTATTATGAAAGAATATTTTCTTCTTAATCATAAAAAACGTTCTTTAGTTCCAAAAGAGAATTGATGATGTTCCTTCCTTTACTTTTATGTTTCAACTATTTCATCATCGAGAAGAGAATGATGATGTATGTGCAACCAGCGTTGAGTGATTTTCTAATATACTTTTTATTTTCTCTAGATTTTTGACCCCAGTAATATCCGTCGTTACCCTATAGATATATTCCTTCAGCCACATTTCCCCCTCATTCTGGGGGCACTTGGCTCTTTGTTTATCAGCGATAGTGAAACTAAAGAATGATAATTGATAGAAAGATAGATTTGCCACTTAATCTAGTTAGTCAGCCAGACTTTTGAAAAAATCACTGAAAGTAAAAACAAGTCAATTATAGAGAATTCAATTATTAAAGAATACTATAAAGTTCTGTCTGAAGAATAGAGACACGATAAATCATTTGCGAGGTTTATTGTCGGAAAAAGTCAAAAAGAAGATGAAGAAAGAAAGTCAGGTTCGTCATTGAATAGATTGAGCTTTTTTCTATGTTCTCTTTCGATTACTAAAGGAAATATTTGCTATATAAAATCAAATTTTCTTTTACAAATTAAGCGAGGAAAAGATTTTTGTTATCAACACTTTTTGTTTGATGATTGTAATAAGAAGAAATCGAATCACGTGATTAATTATGAGATGACCTCCAATATGTGTGTAAACACTTTGTATAAGAACCTCGTTTTGGCTTAAAATATAGGATATCTTAAGAACATGTGCATGCTGTGGATAAGTCAAGAAAACAAATTGTTGAGCTAGTGTGGTTAGAATGATATCAAATTATTGATCTTAGATCACTGATCTAAAATGGATCGTTTTTCGGATGTCAAACCATGAAAGTCACACAACGATCAATATTTTAACGAACAGCGCTAGATTTTGGAAATAAGGAAGAAATAAAGCATTTCTATAGTTCCGCCTGCTAAATCAGGAAAGAGATAAAAAAATGGGTACGGGAATGAATTAAGAAGTTAGGGGGACAAAATATTTACCAGTGTAGTCACATTGCATCTGAAATGGATGGCTTACATTTTTAACGTGATATAAAGTTACTTGTCATAAATTGATGTCTTCTGACATTATACTTAAGATCTAATCTAATCAATTTCATCACTTTAAAAAGCTCGAACTTATGTCGAGTTTCATTACTAAAAGATAAACTTTATTTCTCTCAGAACTAATTCAATTTAACAGAGATTTGCTTTTTACGTTAGACTTTTGTCATATCTAATTTCATTAATGGAATTAGATTTAAATAAAACTTCTTACGTATAAAATTTTCTCGTAATTCAAAAGATTTTAAATCTTTCTTAAAGTGTGAGCGAATAGATTTTACAGTACAAGCGATTGTTGGTGTTTTGTTATTATAGAAAATATGAAACATATCTAAAATATGGCAAGGTTGATTGTCAATGAAAGGGATTCTTGTGAAGGCTTTAAGTCTTTAAGCTTGTAAGTCAAAATATGACGATATTTGACGATATTTGTCTCGATTAGGGGTTACAAAACATTCCGTAACTCCGTGACAAATGAAGCTAAAATAAAGATAAATAGAGTTTTGAAATCAGAAAAGATAGACAAATAATGTTATATTTTCCGATTTCTATTCGAAACAAAGAAGGCGATATCGTCAATATCTACAATATATGAACAAATTTAGCTTTAACAGATAAAATTTAACAAAGTTTAAACGCATTAAAAAAATCACCGCTTACACTTTTGGTACAGACGATATCTTCATTAACTTTCCATATACAGAAGTCTTTTACTAGAAATTTACTTGCTTATGCAATCAGCAATTCTCTCGGTTTACTTTCACGTATGCATTGCCATGAGAGAGGGTGAATAATCTTTCGATATTCCAATATTTCCCTGTTTTTGTTCCGATATTCCAATATTATTTTACCCCTCCTTTGTTGCTTGCTGCTATTTTCCCTTTTCTTTCCTGTTTTAGGGTGTGTTTTAGGGTGTGTTTTCTCGCGGGGCTGTTGGCCAAAATATTTACCGTTGATTAGCAATCTTGAGACAAAAAAACTCTGAACGGAAAGATATGAGACAAAAATTGACGATGTGTAAGTTGTTTTTCGAGAAGAGAAGTGAAGGTTTTCCATATGTACTTTATAAATTGTTTCCACACCAGAGAATATACCTTAACCCAATAAATTCGGCAATATTTTCTACAACGTTGCATCATAGTAATTCTAACTGGAGAGTGGTCAATCCCCTTGTCGATTTCTTACTCGAATTTCTTCATTCAAACCAATGAGACCACCAATTACAGAAAAATATCTTACTCTTGTAAATTTTGTTCCACACATAACTGAAGGAAGACCTTGATACTTGCTATGCATTCTAATTGTATTTTGATTCTTATAATATCCATTTGGTTCCACAAATGGTAACTGAAGACATTTCAATATGTATAAAGAAGATAAAAAGAGTAAAAACTGTAGAAGGAAGTACAGCCAGTGTTGTTTTGTTTTTTTATCGCTCGAAATCATCTTTCAAAATGGCAGCTATGTATTTGAGTTGCCTTTTTTTTGATTTCGCGAGATTAGAAAACAGTGTATTCTGACTCCAAAAATCTAGTTTAAATAAAAATTGGCATGGATGTAGGAAGATGAATCGAACGATTAGACCTTTTATGTGCAGCAATATTTTGTTAAATCAATATCATTCGATGGTTATCAATTCACTAATCACATTAATAAGGCTTATCACTTGATTCTTTTTAAGAATTGATGCTGTTTGGTTGGTTGGAAATTAAAAATAAATAAAATGCTTGGTTCATGAAGACATTTTGAATTGAACCATAATAAGATTTCAGATGCTTTAATTTCTAACCGTTCAAACGGTTAAAATAGCCATAATTTTGCGGCAATGGTTATCATTTCACTAAGTACATACACAAAAACTATTTTTTCGCTATTGATCTTTCATTGAATTTCATTTTTGTATGCGTAGAAAAGAATTTGAAAATCTTTTTGAAAAACCATATGATTATATAAACGTAGTTAAAGATTGACGTAAGATGACATGTCTCGTCTTTTCAAAGAGAATTAAAAGTCTTTTCTTCCTTTTGAGCGGTGATTTCAAACTTTTCTTGGTAGAAGACGACACGTATATTATGTTACCATATCGCACTTTCATTTTCTTTTTGAGATTTGGCTGTCAGCAAAAATAATAAAAAGCTGGACAGAAAAATATCAAGAAATTATAGTAAATAGTTACAATTTAGAAGATAACGGATATCATGAATATCAAAAATACACAAATGGAGGCAAAAGGTTACAATATTGAAAATCAAAATTACACAAAAGATAGAAAATTGGTTAGAATAATGAAAATAAAGTATGATCAAGGTCAAATGGACAAAAATAATAGCAAATGCTTATGAATTTACATAAATGTTAGTAATCATAGATGAACAATAATGATAGCAAATGCACATGAATGCAGATATGAATGTTGGCAATCATAGATGAACACAAATGAGGGCCTATGCTTATGAATGTTCATAAATAATAGCAATCTCAAATGAACTCAAATGATAAAAAATGCTCATGACTGTACATAAATTTTAACAATCATAGATAAAACACAAATGTTGCAAAAACACATGAACTTCAATGATTGTTAGTAATCATAGATGATCACAAATGAAACTCTTCATGAATGTCCATAGATTTTAGTAATCATAGATGAACATAAGTTTTATTAATGATATATGAAGACAAATGAAAGTTAATGCTCAAAAATATTCATAAATGTTAGCAATCACAAATAATAGTAAATGTTTAGGAATCATGAATTCACACAAAAGAGAATAAACTCTTATGAAGTTACATAAATGTTAGGAAACATAGATGAACACAAATTATAGCAAATGCACATAAATGCTCATATGAAAGTTATCAATCATAGATGAACACAAATGAGAGCATATGCTCATGAATGTTCATAAATGTTGGCAATCATGAATAAACACAAATGATAACAAATGCTCATGACTGTACATAAATGTAAGCAATCATAAATAAACACAAATGTTTCAAAAACACATTTATATCAATGATTTTTAGTTATCATATATGATCACAGATTATAGCATATGGCCATGAATGTCCAAAGATATTAGTAATCAAATATAAAGACAAATGATAGAAAATTCTGATAAATGTTCATAAATATTATTAATGATAAATGGACTCAAATGAAAACAAATGCTCAAGACTTTTCATAAATGTTAGCAATAACTAATAATAGTAAATGTTTATGGTTGTACATATATGTTCGCACTCATTAATGAACACAAATTATAGCAAATGCTCATGAATGTCCATAAATGTTAGCAATCACAAATGATAGTTAATGCTTATTGATGTACATAAATGTTGGCATTCATTAATGAACACAAATTATAGCAAATGCTCATGAATGTCCATAAATGTTAGCAATCACAAATGATAGAGTTAATGCTAATGGATGTACATGAAAGTCGGCTGTACATAAATGTTGGCATTCATTAATGGTGTTCATTAATGAATAAATGATAACAAATGCTCATAAATGTAAAATAATGTTAGGAATCATAAATGAACACAAAAGATAATAAACGCTTATGAATTTACATAAATGTTTGAAACATGGCATCTTATAATAATAGGCATCTTCACGATACATAAAAATCTAGTTCAGGCACTGACTTTGCTAATTTTTCGATGCTTTAGTAACCCGAAAGTACCATTGTTTGAAAAAAAATTCTAAAGACATTATTTGATAATATAAACTTGCTCTGAAAAAATAAGGTCAAAAGAATTACCGGAAGGCACTGAACTAGATCTTATGTATAGTGAAGAGGCCTGTTATCATAGTGCGCCATATGGTTAGCAATTATAGATGGATAAAATTATTAGCAATTATATATGAACACAGGTGATCACAAATACTGATGAATGTACATGAATGTTTTCAATCATATATGAGCACAAATGATGTAATGTAGTCATGGATAGGCGTAAATGTATAACAACAATGATAGCAAATAATTTATCGTATATGAGTTGAGGATGAAAATATCTAGGGAGGTAACTTTATTTTTTACGCTGACAGAATGAGCTGCGCAAAACGTTCAATTTCTGAGTGCGATTGGTGAAACCGACATTTTTTTAGGCGTTTATTTTCTGAAATTTGCCAATGTTCTTAACAAAATGAGCTAAAAGTCCATATATAAGGGTGTCATTTTGCCAAACAATGCCAAATGATGGTCCCAAATATATTTATTTGGACTAAAAGTCTGCTGAGTCTGGCATCAACTGCATCTATTTTGCAGATTCTAGAGAAGGGGGCGGAATCCGCCCTCCCAGTCTTATAGCGCTCAAAAAAGCCCAGTCCAAATAGGGTTAAGAGTAATTTTTTAAAATTGCCGATGTTTTGAACAAAATGAACTGAAAGGTTCATATATAAGGGTGTCATTTACCAAAACAGGGTGTATATCAAAAGGCTTCCGAAGCACACCCCTATCACCCAACCTATTTCTGATAAAAATTATAAATTAACTTATTTCTTTTAGGTAATAAACAAAACAAAATGTAATCGAAAAATAGAAACTTCTATCATGACTCTAAACAACACTTCATTGCTGATGACGTCATCAGTGAATTCCACCAATGAGGACGTGTGGTGGTTTCAACAGATCTTCCCGATGCTCATCTTCGTGTTCGGCTCGATTGGGAACACGCTCACTCTGTTTGTATTGCGTGGCAACAAGTATTCTCAAATATCCACGTGCTACTTCATGAAAGCTCTTGCAGTTTCGGACAACTTCGTAATGATTTTGTTGTTGATAAGATGGTTGAACAAATTACCTTACAATATCATACAACACGATGACAACTTTTGCCGATTCTACTTCTTCTTCATCAGACTCGGTTTGGGTGTTTCTACATGGTGTCTGATGTTCATGACCATTGATCGGTATATATCGGTGCGGTTCCCGCTCAAAGCGAAGTATTTGTGCTCGATTCAGAAAACACGAGTGCAGCTGGTTATCATATTCCTAGTACATATCTTTTTCCATCTGCCATATTTCTGGAGGTATTCAAATACAGATGGCAGCACATTATCTGGTACATGTCCGTATAATTTACCGGAAGAGTTTGCAGTGGTTTATCAAATCATACGAATCGCAGTCGTAGACCGACTATTACCGTGGTTCATAACACTCGGCTTTTCGATAGCAATGTCAGTTGAGCTGTATAAACGCAACCACTCATCATGTCCGGAACGTCTTAACGCAACAAACGTTACTACACGCAAGACAAACGCGCGACGTGTCACCACGATGTCGCTAAGTGTCGCATGGACATTTTTCATTCTCACGTTCCCGACCTCAATTTACGAAGCTGTTCGTGTTTTAGCGAATACGAGGTTGTCGTTGTCGCCCTTCTTGTACGAACTTTTCGTTTATTTTCTCTACTTGAACTCGGCGATTAACTTTTACTTGTACTTGATTGTCGCGCACAAGTTCAGGGAAGACTTCAAACGCTGTATCATGGTAAGATCGAATCGAATATCGAATCGAAACGATGCCAATAACACATCACCTCGGCACGCTAATGTTGAAATTGCTAATTCAACAATAAACAGTGGGACTTTTGATAGAACCATTTGATTACTTTATCACTTTATCACTTTGTCTCAGGAAACGTCCAAGAAATAGAATTTGTGTGGAGTTAGGTTGATATAAGGCCGGATCTAGAGTAAGGTCCTTTAAGTGTAAACCTTACTTAAACAAAAAGACGTGAGCTAGATACATTTTTCATAAAATTAAAAATTTGCCGTTGCTCTTAGAAACCAGTTTTTATATTTTTTGCGTGTATTACTTAATGATGTCTATTTAAGTAAGGTTTACACTTTATGAACATTTTATACTGTACCTTACTTTTTGCTTAGAATACCTGCTTTCTCTTTTTTTTCAAAGAAATCTGGCGTTGCACGGATTGTGACTCATCTCCTCTAGTACTTCGTGTGACAAATTAAAACAATCGAATTTTTTTGATTTTTGCATTCCTATGGATGTTACTAAGCACGGAAAAAAAGTTCCAAAATAAATTTGTTGCCAAATCCATTTTTACACCGGTTTTCAGAAATGACTAAATACCTAGAATTACCCATTTATTGAAGTGTTTTATTTCCTTAAGAAATGCGCTTTTTCATGATTAGTCCCATACTTTGATCAGTATGGGAATCACCACGGCCAGCTAAAGGACATGACCTGGCATGTTACAACGGATGAGTCAATATATCAACAGCGGTGCAAGATTTAAACTTTTAACTTCACACATGATTATATAATCGGGTAGGGGTCTCTTGCCAAAAATAGAAGGATTCCTGGGAAAAATAGGAAAAATATGGACGGTTTCTTTTTCCACTAAATATCATCTAACCGCTTCATTTTTGATTTCTAATTTTCAAGATTTCGGAGATATCCTATGTTTAGTTGTGTACAAAAGTATATGATTATACTGTATTTGGTTCTTCTTTTTCACGAGTTTAAAGAGAATTTAAACGAAGAAACAATTTAACCTTTTAAGTCTCTGTACTCTCTTCATAACAAAAATCAGGAAGATCATAAAAATAATTGGGGTAAAAATTATAATAACATGATACATCTTAATCTTACTCTATCAGGGCGAACACCTGACAGTATTTGAATAAAAAAATCATTCATTTCATCTAGCGTCGTGCTCCTACGAACTCTTTTATTAAAGAAAAATAAGTAACAATAGGATAGCGTATTAGCTGCAGACTGATTCCACAATTCATGTCGTTTTTCATGAAAAAATTGATTGAAAAAAAAGAGTTGATGGTATTTATTGAATGATACATAAAAATGAAAATAAAAGCAACAATTTATGTCTATTATTTCCAAAAGATGTGTTCAATAAAACAATTATTTTCTCTTTTATCCATGTTACGTGCAAGTAAATGGTGAAATGAAAAATGAGAGGAAAAAAGGTTTTATTCATTTTTGTGATTATTCCGTTGCTAAATGAATAAAAGGTGAAACAAATATCGTTCTTACCTCTTAGAGATTTCATCAAGTTTTGTCTTTCGTCCCTTGCTACCCAAGTGACTGTTTTTATCTCTTTTCTGCATTCCATTTTATAGTTGGAAATACTTTTGTTACTCAGTTAATCACATTGATATATCTAGTCTTAAGATGATTAAAAACATTTATTTCAGAAAGGCGTGCTGCATATTTAAAGACGCGCAGAAAAACTTCAAAGACGCACTAAAGGTGTGCATCAATTTCAGAAAGGCGCGCAAAGACGCAAAAGGTGCGCAAGGTGCGCACATTTAGCAAACTCGTATAATGGATGCAGCTTTTAGTGTCACATAAAACACATCTGGTTATAAATGATATGAGAAGTTGTGTTAAGTGATTAATTGTTCCCAAAAATGTCATTTATTTTTGTTTTTAAGAAGTTTCTCAAGTTTGATATTCAAAGAGTCTGACTTATTTAATTTGGATAAAACACAAATTAAGGTTATAATTTTTGGTTAAAAATGAAGAGTTTTGATTTGATATCATACACTAAATGTGAGTCAAAACCTTTTTCTTTATAAAAGAAGAAATTCTGCTGAATA
>JAUKPT010000558.1:0-19214 GCA_032273505.1 Nanomia bijuga
TTTTCAGTATTTTTAAGATGTTTTATAATGATTTTATTATTGTGTTTTATTTTGCTGTATCATTCACCACGCGTTACGCTGCTATTCCGCCATCTTTTACTTTTACAATAATCGAGATGCGGTCTAATAAAAGATTTGTAAAGTGTTTCAAGAGTTTTAGTTGGTAAATACCGTGATAAAGGCTTAAGACTTCCGATAATTTTTCTGGCCTTCGCAATTTTTGGCTGAATGTGCCTTTTTAATGATAATTGTCTCGTACAACAAGGTTACCACCAAAGTGAAGTGGAGGGTGATTCTGTTTCTTTTTGCAAGAGAAAATTATTTCTACAGCCTGCCTCCATAGAGTCTTAGGTTTATACAAAATAGTTATTGGAAAAACACCAACATACTTTCGTGAATTACTTCCCCAACAAATCCTAAATATAGACAGTCCTCCCCCACAAATTCAAAATACTACACGTTATAATGCAACGGATAGATTTAAGAACTCCTTCCTTCCTCACGCCATTGAAGACTGGAATGTAATTATGCCTAATTTTGTAACAATGCATTCCTTTCTTGTTTTATAGTGTCTACAAACACTATTTCGCCCTATATTTTTGATATTCATGACCCATATGGTGTAAACAACATCTTCCACGATGAGGCTCTTGGGAAATTTTTTTTACAGATGATAACCTGAAGGTACTTTTTTGCAAAATCTACCTTAAATTATTGTTTCAAAACACAGCGAAACTTCAAGCATCCCAAGGAAGGCCCAGAAACACGGATAATCAACGTTATTTTGAAATTATCTATGAATGGCTCGAAACTGATGCTGAGTTACATTCTGTGGCTGAACTACACGACAAAATGAAAGAATTAACAAACTCTGAGGATGTTTACACTCGGAGATGCTTTAAAGAAATGCTCGAAGAAAAATAAGGAGACACGTTGTTTTTCACTGAAGTTCAGCGCAGATCTGACGTCGTCTTATTCAGAAATATTTGTAATCTTCTGATAAATAATAAATGGTAGCACGATAGGGACCAGAACACGGAGGAAGAAGCTAAACGAGTAATTAAGCAAGCACCTTAACTTATACTTGGTGAATTGAAGTCAACTGTCTTTGATACCACTGAATATCCGTCACACGAAATGATCAAGGACGTTGAATTTGGAAAAACATGGGTACCAAGCTACCTTCGATTATTGGTTGAAACACTTATCAAAAACGACCTCAAGAAAGCTAGTATCGGTCAAGCTATTGTCAGTGCTGCTAGACCGCGATCTTGCATCTCACCAATCATGTTTGGCTTAGGCGTGGATTCAGAAAAAGTATTTGGATCAAGATGGCTTCTAACTGAAATGAGTCGCCTCGGATTTTCAGTAAGCTACGACGAGGTAACCAGATTTAAACAAAACGTTGTCAGAAACGAATCAATCACTGAATACATAACAGAAAATCTTTCTGGCTCTTTTGGACAATGGTCAGCTGGCAACGCCGACCACGACTATTGTACTATTGATGGCAAGGGAACGCTCCATGGAATAGGAGTTGTACTTTCTGTAACACCAGGAAATCCATCAGTAGGATTAAAGCCGATACCGAGAGAAAAAATCAAATTCGCAAAAGATATAACTTCAAACCAAACTCTAACTCAAACTTCAAACCAATATTACCGTATTACCCCCCGGAGGAAACCGGATTGTCGTCGGTAAAACTTAAGACAATTATCGTGCTCAACATGGCAAACGTTCTTCTTGGAGATATAATTTATGACGATATTTGGCATGCTCTTTATTTTCATCCTATGCTGCGACCGAGCTGGTCAGGATACATGAGTATTGTCTCTTCTGGATCTGCTTACCCTGGCCAATCATCAGATTCTCTACTGCCAATCATCGACCTAAACCCCAATGATGTGTCGTGCATTTTTTCAACTCTTAAGTTTGTGGAATATCAAGCGCAAAGTCATCACGTTCGACCAACCTTTGTGGATCAAAACTTATGAGATAATCAAAGCGAAATCATTAGACATGGTGTGCATGCTAGGTGGATTTCATCTCATGATGAGTTTCATGGGAAGCATTGGATCCCTGATGAAAGCGAGTGGCTTGGAGGAATCGATGTAACAGATCTATGTGAAAAACACTGTTCCACATATTATCAGTGGGAAGGCCATATCAAGAGCTTTGAGAGCACATTTCCTTGTAGAATCAGCCCTTGTTTGTAAATTAATGTCTCCGTTAGTTGGTTCTGGAAATGAAAATGTTGAAATTGAAGAGCAAAAAACCAATCTTAATCTAATTGTGGATGGATGTGAAGACGATTCAAACTTTGACATAGATATGAACAAGTACCAATCGTTGTCGAAACTTCTGAACCTATTAAAAGGATACAAGGGCGAGCTCAAACAATGTTCACGCACTGCAAAGTTATGGTTACAATATTAACGTTACATGGAAGTTGTCAAAGACTTTATCAGGTCAGAACGAACAGGAGATTGGAATCTCTACCTCTTTTCCCTTTTCCCGGATGATTGACCTTTTCGCTGCAACAGCTCACATCGACTATGCTAAAAGTGCAAGACTTCACTTACAAACCATGCTAGATTTACAGGAAACTCACCCTTGGGTTCATGAGCAGTTCTCGAAAGTATTTCATACCATCCGACGTAGTGGCAAATTTTGGAATGGTATGTGGTCAGACTTAATCATCGAGCAAGTAATAATGTGATCTATCAAAAGCAACGGAGGGCCGACTCGTGGCCGAGGAAGTTCAGAATCCGCTCGTCAACTTTGGATTGGAAGGATTCACCGATCTGCAGACATTCATAACGCAATGGTTAAACACACAGGTGCATGTCGGAAAACAAGTGAGCAACATGTCCAGCTTTCGATGAGCCGAATGAACCGAGATGCCAAAGATTTTACAACTGTGAAGGATTGGTTAGATAACCACAAACCATTTGACAAAAGTGAGTCCCAACTGAAGTGTCTTTCTAGGGGTCTAATCGCGGGACCAAAAATCAATTGCGACGTTGCTGATGAAATTGGGAGGGATATTCACAAGAAACTAGACCACGTTTGTTTCGAGGATCTTACAATTCGAAGGAAGGAAAAAGCCAAAACATTTGAAGACATGTTGCCATTAATCCGTATTGGAGAGACCAGTGTTGTTACCAGTCCAACAATGTTGTTTAGCCGTCTTACTGCTTATTTCGCTGAAGAGGTGGATCAGAACTTCCGTTTCAAGCTGACTCCAGAACCCACTTCGTTATTCAAATTTGGAATGATGAGAAAACCTCAAAAACCAGTGCTACGAAACCATTTCATCAGCAGTGAAAATACCTGTGCTATCAATTCTTATGACGTTTGCGTGGTGGATGGTGGTGCATTACTTCACAAAGTGTCTTGGCCAACAACAACATATTCAGCCGTTATTGAAGAATATGTTAACTTTTTGAAAAGAAACTTTCAAAGTTACGCTACTGTTGTTGTTGTTGTTGTTGTTTTTGATGGCTATGGAGATGAAATGTCCACAAAAGCGCAAGAGCATGATCGTCGAGCAGGAAAAACGTTAGCTTCGATAGCGATTTCACAAGATGGGAAAGTGACCTGCAACAGAGAGTTGTTTTTGTCAAATCCTTCCAATAAAGATCAGCTCATAAAAATGTTATCATCAACTTTTGAAGCAAATGGCTTCAAAACAACCCAAAGTGAAGGTGATGCAGACGTTTTAATCGTAGAAACAGCAATAAGCTATGCTAAAACGGGCAGAGAAGTCGTAGTTACAGCTGACGATACAGATATATTCATCCTTACGATGTATCACTGGAGACAAGACATGCAGGAAATGTATTTCAGCACCGACATTGGAAGATCAGTCAAATATCCTTAACATTCGATCTTTGTGATATCCTTTTATTTGCGCATACTTGGTGTGGCTGTGATACAACTTCTGCGATACATAAAAAAGGTAAGACTTTAGTTCTTTGCGTTAGAGATGCATCCTTGGAAATACTGGTTCACTGTTAGTTGTTATTTCAGCGGAGAACTATCTCTTTCGCTAACCTTATACTATACTAGCGATAAAGTATCCTTATGGAAAAAAAAGATCTTGACTGTGCTCAAATCAGAAGCCGTTCGTGACCTAGCAAGGTGGTTTGGTACAATCGAAATGGATAGAGAGAGGATCGGGAAAGCTGGTATTGAAATCATGTTGAAAAATTATTTTTTAAGTAGCCATTTTATACAAAAGTTTCAGAATCTTCTTCGTAGATAAGATCTCCACTGTTTGTTATTAAATTTTGTCAAAATAAACTTATTCATTTTTCTCTTCAGTTTTGATGGTAAACATATTGACACGTTAGCCGGTATGCGTCATGGGAAGTACATCAAAATGGTATCAACAGCAAACTCTGTACAGCCTGGTCCACCTACTGATCGAGCAACATTTTTTCATGCACTCAGAGTCCATTTGCCATTTATAACTATAGCTCAGTTTGTAGATTGGTATCGCATTTGCTGGATTGAATAAGTACTGTATTTTGATCTGTTTTTCTTTTTAATTTGCACAGTGGAAGAACTTGAATTTTCGATGTTTAAACCCAGCAGAATGGGGCTTGAAAGTAGTAGAAAATTCGATGGAGCCGATCAAGACTGATTTGGAGGCTGCACCAGAAAGGCTTCTGAAAGTTATTCAATGTAATTGCAAGACCACTTCTCCTCGTCCTTGCAGTTCTCAGTTGTGTTCGTGTCGTCGAAATGGACTGTCTTGTGTTGCGGCATGCGGAGGGTGCCATAGCGAAAGTTGAGAAAATGCAGAAGCTCCTCCACCAGATACAGATGACGAGATTGAGGAACAATCGATGACAGATTCCAACGAACGGAATATTTTTGAGATTTTAGATAGTTTAATGTAGTAGTTTATTTAGCGTTTTTAAATATTATATTTATACCAACCCCTCTCAAAGTAAAAGGAGAACATTTTGAACACATTTTTAAACATGTCAATTTGCGATGAAAATTTCCTCAAAGTCATGAAGGTCTATTTTTTAAACAAAAATTAAAAAAAATCGAAACTTTCAAGAAGATTTCCCCGGTTTTCCCGATTTTCTGAAACCGGTTTCCCCGAAAATAATTGAATTTTGAAAATGTTTTCTAACCTTCTTTAATTCCTACTAACCAAAATTTGATTTCAAATAGCTATTCTATGTTATTTTTAGTGTCAGAAGTTTAACACTTTTTCGTAAAAATTCAATTTTAAGGTAAATTTTGCAAAAAAGTACCCTCCAGGTTATCATCTGTAAAAATTGTCCCAAGAGCCTCGTCGTGAGGCTTTCAGTATGTTAATCTACATTAAATTTCGGTTCTAACGGTACCAAATAAGCTAGTCCGTAAATTTTTGCAAGGTCCACTTTTAATTCGGCCAGACTGTAATTGTATTAGTTTTTTTATTTTCTTCATGTAGAAGTTGTTAATTTTTTCTAGGAGCCTGTGTCTATGACTATATCTATCTGTCATGGCACTCGCAAGTTATTTTCTAGAATAAAAAAAAACAAAACTTAACGAGACTGAATAAATTCGATGTCCGACAAATCGCCGCGTCCAATAATTGTTTTATCATCCACACACACACACTTATACCCGTTTTTTTTTTCTTTATTAATTGCGTGCAATAATGATTTTACTCATTATCCCATTGTTTTTTAGTAAATTTTCACCCTAAACGAATTAAAAAAATTCAGCAGAAAAAAATCTATAAAAAATACCATTAAAGTGTATTTTTCTGCCTTATAGTTCGATTTTTTATGTTGTTTTTGTTATTTTGAAAACTTTAATAAAAGGTGAGATAAAAGAAATAGAATTACCAAGAATATTCTTTATTGTTAATGTAGTAGCCGATGAAGTACTTATTTGATCAGATGATACATACTTATTCATGTGTAACAATTGATTTACATTAATACCACTAACAGGAGGGGCTAAAATTGGTAATGCATATTGGTTAACCTCTACAGCTTCATTTGAAATTGGATTTAAATTTACTTGACCAACAACGGCAGCTTTTCGATTCGATTTATCACGAAGAAAATCTTCCATACCAAAACTAAATGTTCTATTCACATTATCCGAGTTAAAGTATTCTGAGAGATTGGAACTCATTTTCCTTTTCATACTGATGTCCGTCTGGCAATTACGCAGCAAATTTTTGGAGCGATGACCACAAACTGATATAATATGTCGGGCTTCAAAGCCTTTCGAGATGAGCACTGTTATTGATGTAGCTCGAATACAATGATTTGTATAAACAAGGCTTAGCTCGGCATCTGTGCTGATATTTTTCATCATATTTGATAAGGATTTGACACCCAACACCATACCATCATACCAAGTACTTGATTCTGCCGAGAAAACAGTTTTTTGGACGTTGAAAAAAGGATTCAATTTTATCATTCAATTTAGAAATATAAAAATATATTTTAAATGATTTAATAAGACAAGTTTCATTTCTTGTTTCATAAATTACCCTTTTTTGTCGAGCAAATTAAAATTGTATGAGATTTCCTTCTCGTGAAGATAGGATGTTAAGATATTAAACGCAACAGTAGTTGCACGATGCGTATTTTTACTATCTTTCTCTTTCAATACCTTTTCTGTTTCATTTTCTCCAACAGATGCAAATCTTGTCATTATTTCAACTTTTTTTTCTCTTCAAAGAGCTGTTTACCAGCTTGTTTACTTAATTAAATAAGCAATGTTTTGTTTAAATAATTTAACTGAAAAGTCGGGATTTTTTTGACGGGAAAATATTGAGATTTGTTAAATACGGGTAGTGGATGGATGATAACAACTATTTTCATATGACAGCTCTGGTTATTCGTCTTAATGATGATTCGTACATTGGCATGCCGTTAGGACAATTAAAAAAAGAAAGTGACAAACCCGGACTTTCTGGGGACCATTAAATGCCACAGTTCTGGTCCTACAACCCGAAAACTAACGAAATTAGCACCAAACTATGGGGTTATCATGTCTTGTCCTCAATTTCTCAAAAACCTGTCATGATATTTTTTTGAAACTTGGCACGAAGTTAAAAATGTTCATGCAGATTTCCCCAGAAAAATGTGGTTCTTGCAAAAAAGTAGTATAAGTGCCAAAATATGGTGAAAAACATTTTTTTTTACATTTTGTAGAAGATTTAGTCAATCAATGTGTATGTTTTTATAATTATATTTGTTCAGCTAAACGATCTGCATTTTTTAACAAAAACACACATCTAGTCAAACTGATCGAAATATAAACCCAAACTTCCCTTCAATGGCATGATATTTTGATACATTTTTGTTTATGCGAAAATATGCATGCAAAGAACTTTTTTGATAACAAAAGTTAGAAAACGTGCAAATAAATTTTGTCTTCTGAAAAGAATTATGAAAGCACTATTTTTCGTCATAGTCTAAAATGTTAGATGGACACAACAACAAAAAAAAACACTTATTAAGACATTTGTTCTATCAATACTAAGATTTTAATGTTCATGTGTTCATGAAATTAGGCCGGTAACCATTTTCCGTTGGATCTCGATATCAGTTCATTAGATCTACATATACCTTTCTAACGGGATGTGTTCAACGATATATACAAATTTACTTTCAAAACGTTATGCATTAGTTTCTTTTATTTCGGCTAGATCTGTAATGCAAATATCAATACTGACTTTGCTATCCTGCAATTTGTCAGAATTCGGGCTCTCTTCGCCAAATCCGTCGGCTTCATTTGGTTTTGTTGACGTCAAGGAGCTGTGCGATGAAGAGGATGATAATGATGAAGCTGAACTAGAATCAGAGTCATCTATCATATTTTCAAAATCTTCAGCTGAACAATGGGGTGTAACATTCTCTCTGTAGGTATCATGAATGGTCATTAAATCAATACTATTGGATCTATCTTGAACAGCACCAAGTGACACAGGTTTGAATCTTTGACCCCAAAAAATTTCGTTTGGTCTGTATGATGTTAACGCTTGTGTTGTGTTGCCAGTCGTTGGAACAGTTCCCTCAAGGATGGCAATTATTTCGAATTCGGCATTCAATAAGTTTAACTTGCTCATTTTATATAGTGGACTGTCTTCGTCGATAACATGTATAACTGTAACAGGGAACAGCGGGAAAAGACGCATTGTATACTCGACTTGCTCATAATCGATTGTGAGTGTGAGATCTGCCATATCTAGAGGAATAAATTCGCCCTCTTCGGTCAGTCGCGGACGGATAATAACCATTCGAATATTACTATCTAGCAAAATTCTTCGACATAGATCTGCATAACGAAACACTAAACACATCTGTCCATCTCTAACTGTAATAACAGCATTTTTAGAAAACATAGTTGTTTTACCGCGATTTTTTGGACGTGCAAGTTTTCCAAACATTAAGCCAAGCATGAAACATTGAATAAACATTCCGATGATTGTTTGGACAGCCAATAATATCACTCCCTCTGGACATTCTTCAGTCACTGCGCGTCCACCATAACCGATAGTTGTCTGTGTTTCGATGGAGAAAAGGAAGGCAGTTACCCATGTAGACACGTTATCAACACAATTTATTTTTCTGAAATGGACAATAATGTACCAAATTGTTCCAAAGAAAACCCAAGATATTATAAAACTCAATGTGAACAGAAGACAATTATAGCGCCATCTAGCATCCATTAGCGTATGGAAGAGATCTCTTAAAAAACGAGATTTTATACCTGGCATATTAACATATTTTATATCGACAATACCTTCTTTGGTAACTAATCGTTTTGAGTTCATTGAACTGCCGGTACCATCAAGATCTAGAAAAGGTTGTTTGCTAGCGACATCATTAGACGGTGTTTTTGTTGGCTTTGAGACGATGTTATTAGCCGATACGTCCGGTGCTTGATTATTCGTAGTATGGTTACTTTCCATGGATATTTGTACTTCTTGACAATTTATTTCTTCGCTGTCTAATGTTATCATAATATTGTTCTGAAGAAGTCCATTGTTCAATTTTCTGTCTCTTTCATCATAATTCGCTTCTAAAATTTCAGTTTGCTCCTTGTGAAGAATTTTATCTTGATGTAAAGTATTCGCATTTAATGTATCGGCATGTTGCATCGTTACCTATTTTATTAGATTTCTTAACTTACCCCTCGAATATCATTCTACTAAAATATTACACACCGATATGTTGCTTGTATCATCCATATATGTGTTGAAATTCCTTTTCTGACATATTTTCGACAATTTTAGTTAAGTTTTTGATAAACCGTTTGAAGAGGATTTTTCTCATTGTGTATTATTTCTTAGGCGAGTCGTAAAGAGGATATTGCATGATCTAATTTTGCCTCATGAATAATACTTTTGCTTAAGATGTATTACATCTGTAAGACGCTCTACTATTATTCGAACTGAAGCTTTTTTTGTCAGAAGCTGTGATACAATTGCATTTACAAAATATACATTTCTATATGATTATGTAATGGTTGAGTTGATTTTAATCTTTCATGGGTGATTTATTACATTATTTCGCGTCGGTTTTTACAAAGACATTAAAGTATGATGGTTTTTCTTTGTGTGGCACTGATTATTTAACTTTGATGCATTATGACTTTTAGAGAATCAATTGGTCATTCTTCAAAACACTTCAATTCTTACTTGGGACCCAAAGATTATGGTAATACAAAATGTTCCCACCTGGTGTTGGTTTGATGACGTCAGAGTGACGTCATAACCCTAATGACGTCGACAGAATCCGCCAAATCATAAATTCTTCGTTAATATACAACAAAACGTCACCTGTTGATGGTTGACCGCTGATTTTTAACGTTTTGTGTTCCTCTTTTTTAATTGTGTCAGGGGTTGAATCAGCACCTTTTTATTAATTTTCTCTAACCTTTTTTTAATTCTAGCAAATAACTTGCGAGTGCCATGACAGATAAATATAGTCAGTGACACAGGCTCCTAGAAAAAGTAACACCGTCTACATAAATAAAATTAAAAAAACAAACTCGGATAAACATATACATAATCATGTTGTCTTTGTTTGGGGCAATTATCATTTTTAGGGATCCTATGACAATCCCAGCATGTATTATGCTTATATGTTTTTTCCCTCGCTTGTTTACCGTTAGGTAATCGATACAAATTATGCGTCCTACTTTTTTTGCTTCCATCTAATAAAATTAAGTCAAATCCGGGCGATCCAGGCCCTATCGCAAATCATAAAAAATACTTTAATTTTATATGCTGGAATCTCAGCTCATTGACTAAAGACTTGATAGAGGCACATATTTTTCTTCACGATTTTGATATAATATCCCTCTGTAAAACTAGACTGATGTACCTGTCCTTAAAGGATACACCTTTGAAGCAGCAAACCATCCTGGTAATGTAGCCCACAGGGGAGTTTGTACTTTAGTTGGTAGTTCTTTAGTTGGTAGTTCTTTAGAAGGAACTTATTGGCATGTAAGCATTTGTTGACTTGTTCAGATCTTTTCTTCAGCAAATTTGATTGATCTTCGTGTTCAATTATGCTTAACTTTTCCTGAAAGCATATGTTGTATGTTGTTGTAAGCGGGGGCGATTTTTATTAAGGACCACTCGATTTTCGGCATTTTGGCGTGTATCTCTTTCATTTTCCATACAAAGTCAGTAAGAATGGTTCGTGCTTTGTACTCTTTTTTTTAAGGAGGATTTATGGACAGCGTGGCGATGTTTCCATAGTGCTTCGGTTAAGCCTATGTACTCCTTTTTTGCAAAATTTGAAGTTGATGCTACTGCTTTATAAACAGTGTTATGTTTGTTGACATGCATTTGCCGTTTAATTTGCAGTCGGTTTTGATGCGGCAGTTGCAATTGATTTTTGCACATGGCGTTCTATACTAATAGGCCTAGACATCGTGTAGGTCTTTTCACAGAAAGTACCTTCCGGGTGTTTAGTGGTTCTGGGGTTTTCAGGACACGTTATTATTAGGTGCTGGATCATAAAAGATTGATCGAGGGAGGAATTGGTTAATTATTTGGGGAAATATGAAGTGAGAAAAACAGTGCTAAGAGATCATTTTTTTCGAAAATACTTTTAGCGGTGCAAAGATTGTATTGGGGACTATTTCTGTGCTAATTTTTATCAAGGACGGGGGCCGCAATCAGAGGATGGGGACAGGGGTGGATCAAAGCAAGATCAAGCTAAAAAAGACCGACCTCACATCTTTGGCTCTATTCATACTGGGAAAATTATGTTATCATATAATTATCGTTTAATCTTTTTTCAGATAATGCTATCTATTGATCATACTTCGTACTATAGTAGTGGAGTTTGAGCGCATCTGTATGAAACGTCCTACCAGAAACCTTAGAGCGCATCTGTAGGTTAGAAATTCATACTTATTACCACTGCCCTTCCTCATAGAGGTTTGCGAAAAAAAATACTACAACTCCAATAGGAAAGATTAATGTTACATGAAATGATGAAAAAGAAAAATCCATCCTGTCCTGTTAAATCCAAATCCATTAACATTACGTTTTTACCGTGGCTGATTTGGTAACTTAGTTCGCAGAGTGAATTTTTGTACAAATGCGAAACAGGCGGCCGCCTGTTTGGCCCGCCTGTTTGGCGCAAAACAGGCAGCCGCTCGTTTAAAACACGCGGCCGCCTGTTTCGCATTTTGTTTTTTCATCTGGTCTGCAAAATGTTTGGCGCCAAACGCGCGGCCACCTGTTTGGCGCAAAACACGCGGCCGCCTGTTTGGCGCCTGTTACAACAGGCGGCCGCTCGTTACAACAGTGATCTAGTACTATTACTAATAATCTATTTTACGCATGACACCGGTCGAGTAAAGACGTTTCTCAACAACCTGCTAAGGGAAGCGCGGCGTAACTCAAAGTCAGTTTTAAAATTTTAAAATGTCAACTCCGTTTGAACGACACATCTCTTGCTAACCTCAATAATGAGGATTTAATCTCGATGGTCAAAACACTGTACGAAGAGAATTCTAAACTAAAAAAGAAGGTGGACAAAAAAACTCTTGATGATTACAAATCTCGTCTCATAAAACTTGAGCGTGAATTGGACAAGGACAAACAATATAGCCGAAGAGACTGCAAAGAAATATGTGGAATTGACAACTCTGTAGTTGATGATGAAATCGAAACAACTTGCATTAAAATCTTCAAAGCAGCACAGATAAAAGTGGGCTCAAAGTTTCCAAGCAGTTTGGAAATACATGCTGCTCACAGAAAAAACAGAAGAGGTAACGTTATCGTTAAATTCACCAACCGCAAATTTGCTGAGGCAGCCATGTTAAACAGAGACAACATTCGTGAAATTGACGCTTTTAAGAACATATATATTAATCAAAGCTTATGTCCCGAATTCTCATACATAAGCTACGCTCTGAGGCAAGCAAAAAAGAAAAAAAACTTTTCCCAAATAAAGTTTAAACATTGAGTGCCGTTGGCAGAGGTCGATGCTACTAGTAGTGACTATGTCGAAATTAGCCATGAAAGCGACTTCGCAAAATTTGGCATCGAAATTGCGCCTCGATCGCACTAAAATTTGTCACTTTTTTCTTAACCAAGTCTAGGTAATGACTTCTTTTCGTGTTGTGTTGTTATGAGTATACAACAATTTATTTTTAGAAACGCGCTCTGAAGTTTTTATTTTGAGATTGCCCGTTTTGTTTTGAAATTGCGAGTAATTCCCAGACTAATATTAAATTCGAAATTCAAAATAATAATAAAAAAGGGAATGACCCGGCACGTATTTGTTTACAATTTTACAAAAGAGAAAAAAGAATCAAAACATTTCAGCAATGGAATAGATTTAAAGCAAAGAGAAATTGATCAAAACGAAGTTGTTTTTTTCAAAATAAACTAAACATAAAAACAATATCTATGAAGATTATCAACAAAATTTCAAAACAAATCAAAAGTTCTTATTTCAAAATACAAAGAAATTACAAGCTCGGTCATTCCCACAGGGTTTTCAAAATTAAAAACCCTCTTAAAGGTGGTTTTCAAAATGGAAAATTTTTGTTAGAAATTCTGTCTCGGGGCAAGCCCTCGACAAAATTTCTAACAAGAATCTTCCCCGTTCTAGAGGTTTCTAACTATTACTAAGTCATTGGCCTTTTACTAAGTATGTTCTAGCCCACCATGAACACAGATTATCAAGAATTTTCAAAATTTTGTTTTCAAAATATGTCTTGAACATCTTGTAAGACAAAGATGAATAACTTGACTTAATAAGTAATGTTACCCTTAAACATTGCTCAATTCAAAGAGAAGATTTTCAAAACAGATAATGTTCTCAAACAACTTCTGTCTCACCTGTGTGAATTCTCAAGTGATAATTAAATGTCCCTTCATGACAAAATGCTTAAATGTGGGGACAATCAAAACTCCAATCAATGCTATACTTGAATGCGTTAAGAATAAGAATAATTTATTTCAAAGAAAAAAAAATACTATATAATTACAATTCATGAAATAATAACGTTAATGAATAAAAATAATCAATATATATGCTAAAAGGACCGATTTGTCATGAAGTTCGAAGATTGTTAACATTATCAGTAATTGAGTCAGATTTTGCGCATGGTTAAAAAGTGAGAAAATTAAAATGGGATCTTAATGAATTTAATGATTTAAGTTTTCTTTAAGGACCTATTATAGTTAGAAACTAAATTTAATAGGCACTTTATCATTAATCATAAAAAAATAAAATAATAATAAAAATAATAATAAATGAAGTAGTTCCCATCCCCACCCCCACATTTACCTTTCCAATTGATACCAATTCCAGTCAATGTCATTCTTGTTTCATAATTCACAGGAAAGATTTTCTCACGTAAGTAATTTCATAAGAAATTTCTGATAGTAATGCTGAGAGAAAAATCTTTTCACATTTATACTGCAAGGTTAAGATTTCCCAACTGAATGTGTTTTTAAATGAACTTTCAGATAATCTGGACGTGAAAACTTCTTACTGCATATTTCACAGATTGATTTCTCACCTGAGTGAATTCTCAAATGATTTTTTAAGGACTTTTTTTGAGAAAATGACTTTCCACAATCACTGCAAACGTATGGTTTCTCACCTGAATGGATATTCAAGTGTCTTTTCAAAGTACTGTTGTGAGAAAATGACTTTCCGCATATACTACAATAGTACGGTTTCTCGCCTGTGTGAGTTCTCAGATGATCTTTCAGGTGATTTGCTCGAGCAAAATTCTTTTTACAAATTTCACAGGGAAAAGGTTTCTCCCCTGTGTGAGTTCTTAAGTGATCTTTCAAATAACAACTCAGAGAAAACGACTTTGAACAGATTTCACATATGAATGGCATTATACCAAAATGTACCTTTACGTGCCTCTGTAGACTTCCATTGGATGAATATGATCTCTTGCATTGTGGACAAGCAAACTTCTTATCATTTGTGTGAGATTTCATATGTTTCTTTAATTCTGGGTTGTTACTAAAAACATCGCCACATACTTTACACCCATGCAATTGATTTTCATCATATTTTGAGTTCTCTTTCTCTGAATCAAATTTTTTATGAAGTACAAATAGTTTATTATCATCTGAGTACAAATCAACATCTTGCACTAAGTTGCATTCCTCCCACGTTATTGAACTTGTGAATAAATAAATGCTTTCTTTCTCCATCATTTTTTATGAGACAAATCTAAAACCAAAAATATAAAAAAATATTAATAACATACAGATTAGAAAATGAGATTATATCATTTTGATAGAATTCAATATTTCGACTAAGCTAAGGTTCTTTTCTCCTCGTCAAAAATATTTCTTAAGTACTTAAGGCTTTTTTATATCTTTCTTCTTTACACCTTTAATAAAATTACAACAATGAACAGTAAAATTCAAAGAAATAAAATATAAATTACATATCACCCAAACCAATTGGACGATGAAACCATCTGTACCAAACTGGCACACAATACACAGATAAAAGATTAAAGAAATAGTGAAACCTGTAGGGGAAGTAAGAAACACAGCGCATGGGTAAACAGGTTGGGTTCATTTCTTTTTGAAACGACTGGAGCTACAAATAAAAAGTATTGTGTACCTTTAAATTTCATTTTGTAATGACCATATTGTATAAGGTGAACTTTTATTCCAAGAGGTTAGTCAATAAGGTTAAATCAATTCCAAATGTGATTTAAGTTATTCATCATTGAATCTTTAAAACTAGAATACATTGGTTATCACGAAAGAAAATGTAGAGTGGTTTTCGAACTTTTGGGAGCATTGGCACATATCATAGAATCTAAGAAATAATGATTCTTTTTTATCATTTATATGTCTATAAATTTAAATTTATTGTCTAAAGTGAGTCCTAAGTGTTTATAATTGTTTGTGAATCACTAACAATAGAAAATAATTAAGTGTCATCTGCAAAGAATTTCACTGTTGAGCTGATCCCACTCTCAAGATCATTAACATAGATGATAAAAAGGAGCTGTTCAAGAACTGAGCCCTGTAGAACACCAGATTCAATCCATGCCTGTCAGAATGTTTTCCATTAAGAAAACAACAAGTTGCTTGCAATTTTTAAGGCAGTTTTTAAGTAAGAAGAGAAGTTTACCATTAATTCATGCCACACTCAATCAAATGCTCTCGAGAAAAACAGAGCAAAATTCAAGACAATTTTTGTCATCAAACGCAGTGTATCTCTTGGACATGGGAAAGAAGCTGTTGGTACAAAAATATTTTGGTCTAAATCCTGATTGGTTCTCAGTTATAAGATTATTAAAAATCAAGTGATTGTATAAACATTTGAATAGTACTCTTTCAAAGATCTTGGCTAAAATAGGTACAAAGATATAGGTCGATAATGGGACACTCGTTATTTATCATTCTTCTTATGAGCTGGAGTTATATTAGCCTCCTTCTATTGTTCATGAATTTCATTTCATGCTTTATGACTGAAAAATAAATTTGGGGGACTTAAAATTCTTTTGGGAGGTACTAGACCCAGCAGGACACCATGCATATCTAACCTCTTAGATATAGAAAATCAAACAGTCTGAGAAATGAGCAAAGAGAATCATTAGTAAATAAGAGTAATTTTACACAAACCATCTTTTCACGATTTACATAAAACAATAAACATTTACATTTGTAATGATTGATATACAAAATAAATGTACAATACAATATACATTTTGTTGAAGAAATCATCCACCTCTGCATTTAATTCCCAATTCATTTTAACACTAACATTATTTTCAAACTATAATGAAATCATATTGAGTAGAAATGGAAAAATACAGTATTTCTAAATTTTTTGTGTCAGAGATGTCGGGAGAGATCATTTTGGTCCTCAGGTAGCCACAGTAGGCACGTAATTCCCAATCGGTCAACAACGCAGAAAATAATTCATTTCTAGCTAACACCCTGTTCTTTCAGAGTTCAGTATTTCAACTGAGTTCAACTGATCATCAATTGGAGTTCTAGTTGATGACTGATGGAATTCAATCAAATAATTGAACTAAGGAAAAATGTAACAAGATATATAATAATATTTGCTTCTATACATGATATTCTTACTTATTATAAACATTTTCACAGAAACGTCAAATAATAATTTATAGTATCTTTGAGGCAACCATATATAAATAGTGAAAAATGTAGCAAGATCTATAATAATATTTGGTTAATTACATGATGATAAATGCTCCCTGGATATAACACTATCAACTGTATGCATAGTGTTGTCTTTTCTAACTATGGTGGACAATACATATACATTTCAAGACATATTAAAGTTCTAATTTTCAAAATATTTCACAGCCATGGTTCAATTTATTCTTTCAAATCCAAAAATATTTTTGTATTGACGAATAGAATATATACTTTTACAGAAAATTTCTGGACAAATCATATATGTTTGTTACGATTTGTGATTTACGAAGGATAATTATCGATTTGTGTTAAATTATAGATTCCACTCTCGTCATCACGTCACTGGTGGGACAATTATTTGTTATTTGTGTCGAACCACGAATATTGATATTAAAGGTAAATATTGAAATGCGTTATTTTTTCATTAAATACATTCAGTGTTCGCATAGAGTTGTTTTTACAACATTATTGTAATGCTCATTGATTGAAATTATGGTGTATGTGGAGAAAGCTATTATATACAAGAAATGAAACTATTGTGTATGTGAACAAGCTATAACATTAGAAATGGAACTATTATGTATTGAAACACAATAGTATTATATTTCAAAAATTGTTGTTTAAATCTTGATATACTAAATTTGAGGACTTGTGACTTTGAATTTATGTTTCTTTAGGTATGTTGTTTGTGATTGTGGCATTTAACATCATTTGACAGAAATGAAAATAAATAAACATAGATATGAGTTTGTGTAATATTTCTAAGTACAAAAGACCAATCTCAAACAATACAGTTTAAACTATGTCAAGCTTGTATCGGTTTTTGACCTTGATCTGCTTTTCCCAACCCTGCTCTCGCTGATCTCTCTGTTTTTTGACCGAAATATAAAATTTCACTGGATAGCAAAGATAAGTTAAAAATATTTGGAGGAACTAACTCAATTTACAAAATCCCTGGGACCTAATATTTGGGGGGAACTTAATTTCTTTTGGGAGGAACTAGACCCTGGAGAACACCACGCATATTTAACATGTAAGATATACCAAATCAAACAGTCTGAGAAATAAGCAAAGAAAATCATTTGTAAACAAGAGTAATTTTACACAAATTTTTCATAAAACATTAAAACATTTTACAATATAAATGAACAATACAATATTCATTTTGTTGAAGGACTCATTCACCTAATTGCATCTAATTGAAATGTCAAGTCTTGAATGTGAACATTCAGGTTATATTGATGTGAAAACATCTTATCACATATTTAACAAAAAATGATATACTGAAACAGTATGGTGGCTTATCTAAATAGATTCTCAAGTGTTCGTTCAATGTTCTGAATGAGTTGTTAAGTGATTTTTCAGGTGATGTGCCAGTGTAAACTTTTTGTTGCAGATTTCACAAAAAAAAGCTTTATCTACCAAATGAATTCTCAAGTGCTTTTTCAAATTACTATTCTGAGAAAATGACTATCTGCATATATTGCAAGAGTATGATTTCACACCTGAATGGATTAACAAGTGAGTTTTCAAATTACCGTTCTCAGAAAATGACTTCAAGCAAATACTGCAAGAGAATGGTTTATCACCAGAGTGAATTCTCAAGTGATTTTTCAAAATACTATCTTGAGAAAATGACTTTCCACATATATTGCAAGAGTATGGTTTCTCACCTGAATGTGTTCTCAAATGTTCTTTTATATTATGTGAGTAATTAAACTTCTTGTTGCAAACTTCGCAGGGAAAGGTTTTTTCACCTGAGTGAATTCTCAAGTGATTTTTCAAATTACTATCTTGAGAAAATGACTTTTCCCAAATACTGCAAGAGTATGGTTTCTCACCTGAATGTGTTCTGAAATGTTCTTTTAGGCAATGTGCATAATTAAACTTCTTGTTGCAAACTTCGCAGGAAAAGAATTTCTCACCTGAATGAATTCTCAAGTGCTTTTTCAAAGTACTATCGCAATAAAATGACTCTTTACATATGCTGCAAGAGTATGGTTTCTCACCTGAATGTGTTCTCGAATGTTCTTTAAAATATTCTCCACAGGAATACTTTTTATTGCATATTTCACATGAAAATTTCTCATCTAAATGTGCCTTCATGTGTCTCTGTAGACTTCCGTTGGTTAAATATGATTTCCTGCATTGTGAGCAAGTAAAATTCTTATCATTTGTGTGAGATTTTATATGTTTCTTTAATTCAGGATGGTCACTAAAAGCATCACCACATACGTTTTTCCCTAACTATCAATACAGAAAAAAGAACGAGGAACTATGATTGTTGTTACTATATCAATATAAGATTGGTTAACACTGAGATAATTAATCTGACCATACTTAAATCTGACTATACATCCGAGAAATGGAAACCATCTGGCGGCCTTCATCGAGGAGAATGAACTTCACTGTCTAAATACAAGCTATCAGAAGAGTAGAGGGAAACTGTGGACTCACACTTATGCAAATGATAGTAAGGCACAGCTTGACTACATGGTAATAAATAATAAGTGGAAGAACAGTGCTCTGAATACAGAAGCCTACAACA
>JAUKPT010000559.1:0-19201 GCA_032273505.1 Nanomia bijuga
AAAACTAAGATCAAAAAAACTTTTTTTTTCACATTCATCAGAAAAAATCATCAACCCCCCCTCTCTAGAAGAACCCCCCCCCTAAGTTCCGTCCCCCCTTTCTCAGCGTTATGTCTGACACCCCCCCCTAACTGGCATTTTGGACTTTTTGGAACCCCCCCTTCTAGAAGGGGGGGGGTAGAAACTATGATGTCATCAATTTAAGGCATTAATTATTGCGAATTGAACAATGAGTGAAAGGGCTGAATTCAGTGACTGTTGACTATTCTGGTGAATGGATAAAAATACAAAAGTAAATACACTATTGACTTAGCAAGATAGTTAACCTATAAATTGTATGAAGAATACCAACAGCGCAGTGTTAAACAACCAATAACTGGAAACACACACATTTTAAAGAACTCTTGTTTAACAAACCATTTATTTCTTGAACCGTTTTGTATATATCATTTTTGTAATCTATTAAAAGAAAACAATAAAGAAATAATGAAGAAATAATAAAGAAATAATAACAAACATAAATAAAAAATTATGCAATTTGCCTCGCACTAAAATATCATCACATAACATTTTTCTTCGATAAATGCTTAAACAACAACTCTGATGATTAGCACATTATAATCAGGCTTAAGTTCCCAAGGTGTCAAATACCAACTTTCCATTAAGCAGCTGCATGATAATATTAATACCAGAATCAACAAACATGGCGCAGTTTGTAATTCTATCAACATGAAATATTAGAGTGCCTCAGAAGAAAATATAGCCACCTATGAAAAAAATCAAAATATTGCAAACCAATTTGTTTACAATTTCAAAGTTAACAACGAATAATGGTAATGATAATGATATTATCTAAAAATTCTAAAAATTTAGTAAAGCTACCTTCTAGTGACTAATACACACATTGCTTAATAAAAACTTTAGTAGAGCATCTTTCCTAAGGTGTATGCAATTCTAGAGAAAAAAGTGGATATAGTCCAGTCATCCTACACATTCGACCTGGAATAAATTAGAAGAAACGTAAATCAAACTTTGTAGAGACGTTTGTTTTTGTCAAAAATTCAACGTAGAAACCATATCTACTTTTTATGCTTGATCCAAAATCTGTTTTTGAATTTGAAGATTTTGAAATACACTTTTTCTAGGGGTGCTCTATTTATACTACAGAATAGACCAAAATAAAACTAAATAGTTTTTAATGTTGAATTTTTCTTGGGACTTTTTTTGTAGAAAAAATACATTATAACATTCTCTGGATGTCTTTTTTCAAGAAATATTACACTGTCAGAGAGACCTTTATTTGTTTGCACACACTTGATCTCCTAACAACATCTCTTAACGCACAAACATCACATCTTCAGGTCAGTTGGTGCAATATTGACCTATAAACCTCTTAACAACCAAGTGCATTACAAAAGAAAGAAGATTATGAGAAAGAGTGTTTGCATTCAACATACTTGTGCAAAGAAAAAGATATTTCCAAAACATCGTTTTGAGTTGTAGGAAGATTTATGATAATGAAAATGTTCATCCAGGTCATCAACAACGTATATCAGTTTACTACATAATATTTGTCTTTTTAAGGATTATCGAGACAAAAAAAGTACCAAATACTTCTGCTTGTTGGGATGAAAGTAACATAAGATCAATTAAAAAAGAAGTCAAATGGGATGAAAATAATTAAGTTTGATTGAAAAGAAAGTAAAATAGGATAAAGATCGTCTATTTTTGACTGATATATAAAAAAAAAGCACAATAAAAATGTTTTGCAAAATAAGCCCCATCAAATCCTAGACAAGATGTAGAAGTTTACCTTATGTAGAAAAAAAAACATAATTGAAAATTAAGATAATGAAATATGAAGTGTCTAAATAATATAAGTCAAATCAAAACCTCTGGCACTAACTAATATATTAGTTGATAATAGTTCTTTTGTATGGCAAATGCATAATGTAAGTTACTAAAGATATCAGTTGATAGTAAAATAAGAAGCTAAACCACTTGCAATTTGCAATTCGTCCACAGATTTGTTCTTTAACACAAGAACGTTTATCATAAAGATTTAAATACAACCAAGTAATAAGATAAAAATGTAACAAAACAGATTATGATAATAACGCAGTAAAACAGAAATACTGATATTAAAGAGTTCTCAATTGCAACTATGATTAGCATTGCAGGGCGATTTCTTTCACTCACAGCAAGCTTATACATACAACCATCTCTTTATTCATTACCTTATCTATATCTAACAATAAACTAATCAAGTGGGTTAATTAATCTCATTAACAGACAAAATAGGTGTCTTGTGACATCAATACAAACGTTAATGGTATAAAGATCTTTGACATCAATGAGAAAGAAATTTGTTATTAATGTGATGACAATAAGAACTTTATTAACAGGAATGTCATGAGAATCATAAAGAAACAAAATCTGATAAAACTATTAATATTAATGGCTGAAAAATGTGAAAAGTTATTGAATGACAGGTTACCAGTGCAGTGTAATAATGTTCCATGTGGTAGTAAGAAGAAAGAAACAGTACAATCTAAATTGGATGGAATTTTATGACAATGAAAAATAAGTGGTAGTGTCATTAAATCAGGCACGTAAAGCTCACCAACATTTTTAGGGAGGCAATCAAAACTTTAAGGAGGGCAAATCGTAATAATAAACAATAAAATTGAGTGAATTTAAAGTCATTTCATGATTTTAGCCCCCAAAATACATGGTATCATCAGATTTTCTGAAGATTTTGGTTACTGGAAGGGGGCAGTTTGTTGAGAAAAATGCAATAAATCAAAGATGAGGAAAGTATAAATCAAAACCATTTTGAGACGATTAGATAAAATCATTTGAGAGAACCTTAAAGATGAAACATTCTAGAATAAACTAATTAAAAGATAAAATAATGTCCTTTAATCATCGAATTATAAAATTCTTAATATCATTCAATTTTTGCCAAAAAATATCACTAACTAGATTTAACTATCAATGATGTAGAGACATCGAAATAGGAATTCTTAATTAGCTTATAAAGTATTACAATCATCAACATGACTGTCCAGAATACCAAGATTCATGCAATAATGTTTTAAAAAGATTATCACTGAACTGTAAGACATTAGAAAAAAATGTATAATTTTTTAAGTCATAAGATGTGCACAGTGGGCTGGGAAGCCAATTTCATAAACATTTTTTCATAGAGAGATAAATTTTTATGCTAAAATAGTCATTGAGAGCTTGTTTGAAGTGTATTTTTAAAGATTTATTTATTTTTAAGCTTATGATTTCCGTATTGTGCATATTTGCCCCAAAACACTAAAATGGTCATTATCTGTGTTCAGTTCATAGTCAAGAAGGGCTCATAAGAAGCATCATTTTAAGTACCATTCAGTGAAAGGATAGTGCTTCTTAAAAGGTATTGTATTTCGAGGGGGTTGAGGGGGCAAAGCCTGAAGGTGAACACCTAGGTACAATTAAGATATCATGCATAAGGCCCCCTTGAGTTGAGGTAGCGTTCAAAGTTTGGTTTTGGGATGTAGGAAGGCATTATTTGTAATTGTAACAACAATATGATATAAGTAACTATTTGGTGAGATCCAAGCAGTGTTAAACTAGCAGTACTTCATAGGTTGAAAAAAAGTGCAACAAATTTGATGAAATTGCATTTGATGAGATTGATGATTGTAAATACCTCAGTGTGTGGATTAATTCAAGTGAAAAAGAACATTAAGATTAAGATTAAGATTAATTTATTTGCAGAAACGATCCTTCAGGGACAAAGCATTTAGCCAAAGGCTATTACAATGTAGGATAAGATAACTACTTACTTTTATCAACTTAAAAAAGATACAGGGATGAGTTTTGGAGGTCTCCAGAAAATTATGGAAGACTGGGAAAATGGAGTTAATGATGTTAAAGCACGCTCGAAAAGATGATGAGATGAGATGAATTATTTCAAGCATAGTTTCAACATCAATCCCCGCCTACAGTATTCAACCCTGACCTAAAGTTAGAAATGTAACCCTCACCTGAAAGACTGATGGATATCCATAAATGATAAAACAAAGACCTGGTTAATTTCCATCAGTAGCAAAAAAACAAGTTTAGCAATTTTAGGTAGGAGACATAGATACTTCTCACTTATGAGTGAGGTAAAAGCCAACCCCCACCTAGCAAACCCATCCCCATCAACATACTCAATCCCCACCATCATATACTGTAAAAATCCCTTACCTCTGCGGCTGGGTTGGAAAAGTTCCCACTCCCCCAACCCCAGCAGAATGGAGGGGGGGTGAAACTATGTCAAGGTCATACAAATTTAGGAATATGTCAAAAACGGAAGCTTCATTTTGTAAATGAAAATTCTGAATTGTGTACCCTGATATAGACAATCTTATCTATTATGTTAATAAGGTCCCATGACAAACATAAATAATGTCTCATTTAGATTCAATAATGTGATAGAGCCCAGGGATGAAGAAATTTCCATAAACATACACCAATAAATTTTAAAAATTTCCAAATATACCACCAAACAATGCTAAAATACAAAAACTAAGAGAAATTTCTATAACATTTTTAAAACAAGGACAAACATATCTAAAACTTAAAACGTAAAAACCATGAATCATACAACAACAAAATACTATAAAACTATACTACTACAAATATCGGCTCATTTCCATTCAATGTTTTGCTACAGTCCTAAAAACATAATCATAACAAGACTAAAGTAAAAATATAAACATAAAAACAAAAAACCTATTGCAACAATTTCCTATCATTAAGGTGCAAAAAATAATTATTTTCTTTAAAAACACCTTTTAAAAAAATACATATCAGATACATAATCCCCAAAAATATCCTCTAAAATATTGTATTGGGTGTCGAAGAGTTGAAACAACAAAATATTGAATACGCAATTTACGAAAATATTATCAGAACCGTACACACCCTTTTTTTCCTTTTCTTCATTACTTATAAAACCAAACTATTTTTTTTATCTTTTTTTTCTTTCTCTAAAATAAATAAAAAAATCTATCTAGGACGAGAAAATTTCATATCTAAACTTGAAATGCAAATAGTTTGATGTATATTTTTTTAATGTTAAGAAGTTATAGTTCGATATGGCTGCAGTACACACCCACATGAAAATAAAAAAGATATATAATTCAAAAAAAAATAAAAAAAAGAGTCAACACTATCTTTCTTTTTTCAAAATATATACTGTAATAATATAAAAAAGAGATAGGAGGAAATCATTAAAAAAGAAGAAATTGTCATAAATATTATATATCATAATTAGAAATGCATAGCTCCCAACCCATTGCTTTGTTTTATTTGTTTCACTATTACAAAAAAGTTAAATCAGAAGAATAATTTAAGGCAAAGAAACAGAAGAAGAAAGAAAACATAACATGAAAATCTTTAAATATGGAATTATTTTTCTTATCTTGTTATTTATTCATGAGATGTATATTTTTATCCTTATGATAAAAGAATAGCTGAAAATGGATAGAAAATTTCTAGAGAAATATCAAAGCCTTTCAGTGAGATTAGAAAAGTGTGTACATAAAGTGAGGCAAAGCTTTTTGTCAAAAAGAAAAATTTCTCAGGCTATTTGGAATGGATTTTTCAAATTGATGCATATATTTATATTCTCAATAAACAGTGAAGAATAACGATCTAATCTTAGAATGTTAAATTCATAATAAATACAAAATAAATACAAAATAATCCTCCAAATAAAGTTGAAGATACTAAGTTAATGCTAAACCTAGTGTCGTTCTTTCGTCACCCTGTATAATACCTACTCTTAATATTAGATAAGAAAAACTAACATTTTTAAATAAAACTCTAATAATAATAATAATAATAATAGATTTTAAAACCATGTTTAATCTAACATTAATCTACCAACAAGTTCGAACCAAAACAACTACTCGACTCATACGTTATGCGGTTATCTCAGTTGCTTAATTTTTAATCAATATTCATACTTAAATGTAAAAAGAAAATATGTCTTGTAAAATATTTATATATTCTGTAGTAAGTAAAGTTATAGTATGTTAATGAATTTTGGCCTGCACGTTCAATGTGATCAAAACAAAACAAAAACAACAGCAAAACATAAACAAATATGATAATGATTGCTACATTTTTCCAGTCGTCTTAAAACAAAAAGAACAAAGATTAAATAAATAAATAAATAAATTTTCTGAACATTAGTAACCATCATAATGATTTTTTTTTATAACAAGCATCATTCCTGTCCAAGCGATTCTATTATAACATGTTCTATTTCAACTATGAAACTATGTTACTAATTTTAGTCTCTACTCCAAAAGTATTTCTAAAAGAACACACATGCTATTGTCAGATTAAATTAAACCATCAGACTTAAAATGGGCAAATGTCAAGTGATGATGTTATTAAGAAGGCAGGCATCAATAAGAAAGGGGGTAGGATGGGGCATATGAGGGGAGGGGGTATTTATCCCTGCAGATATTTCTATGATCCCCAATTTCTTCCCCTGTAAAGAGAGGGGGTGTTGATGTTGGCAGAATGGTGGAATGGACACTTATTTCTTGGCAGGATACACAATAATAGCCATTTAGGTGCAGAATGCGGAATGTGAGATACTCTACAGAAGCAGAGTTTGGACACAATTTAGGCTGAATGGTGGAATGCTTCTAATATCAAGCAAACAACAGAATAACCATATTTTTGGAGTTGACAGAATACAGAATATGCTACTAAAATAAAGCAGAATGGCGGATTCGGCTACACATGAAATACAATGAAACTCACAAAATTTCATACAAATTTGGTTCTGACGCCACTAATATTGAAATCAAAATAAATATTTTTTTAAATTGTTTATTAATTATCAGTCTCATCTTCTACAGCCAGGAATGAAGGAGCAGTGAAATGGTCCAAAAGAATCTAGAGTCTTACACATCTCCACCCCTGTCTTAAAATAATCTAAGAAATTATTCTTTATTATTCCCTGTACAATCTAAATTGCAAATTAATATTGAATCAAACTTTCTTTACTAACATAGTTACTTGCATCGAGTGTCAATAGTTTTGATCAAAATAATATCTTAGACAAAATAATTCGAAAGTAATTAATTTTGAATCGCAGATAACATCATCCTAATGCAACATTACTATAAAACTAACTTTCAACTGTATCGCAACAACTTCTTTTGGATCGAAAGTAAAATGTGCCAAAATAAAAGATGAGACTAAATTATCATAATATATGTTCTGTCCAGTTAAACTCTTCTCTGTCTGTCACTGTTTCTCTTGAACTCTTTTAAAGTAAATTTGATCCAAATAAATAATGTGATAACGACCGCCTCAGATCAACTTCATTGTTTAAAACAGCAGTCGAACAGGAAGACAAACAATCAGAGAATTTCCAGAAAAAAACTCAAAGATAATTCTATTTCATTATATGAGAAATATCATTACATTGTTCACTCGTTGTAAAGACTTAAACAGATCAATATACCATTACAATGGTATTAAGAATATTCTTTATAGAAAGAGTATAAAAACTGTATACAGATGAGCCTTTATTACTGCAAGAACCACATTAATATCATTTAGTGTGACGTGTCATGTTTGCTACAATAATTATTCTACTGTCATTAACAAAAATGAGTGCCTAAAAAGCATGCCTAAATATCTGCATTATCATTACGAAGAAGTTGACTTCCTAAGCTATGTATAATTTTTAGAAAATTCCATATATTGATATTTCTAATTTCCATACATTCAAACTGCAAACTAGAACTGTTTTTACTCTTAACTATAAACAACATTTCCACTTCCACCCTCAAGCTTCGTTGAGAAAGGGGGTAGGATTGTTTTAGAATAAGAAAAGGGGTCCATTTTATCAAAAATATAATTTTCATAACAAGATTTATGAATTTCATTGTATTCTTCTGAACATCTGAAGTTTGAACTATGACTATTTAAAGTAAAGAAAATGTCGAACATCCAAAGATACATTTCTTTCTAAACAAACAAGTAAAATGATTTCCCAATTAATTTTAATCAAATTTTATGAATCTAAACCATATTATTTTTCATATCAAATATTTCATTTAACTTGATGTTAGACTAATGGCAGATTTGAATACTGTATAGAAATGGAAGGAATGAGCACCCAATAAGCACCCAAACAAATGAATAAAAATGCACCCCTCCCCTAAAACCTACAAAAAGGGGCCTTTTAGAGTAAAATGATGTAGTATGGGCGTTTCTTATTTTAAATATAAAAGGTACACAGCAGCATGCAAAGAAAATTTTAAGACAGTACACTAAATAATGCATTATAGAAGAAGAATGGTGTATTAGAAAAAGAAGAATGATAACAAAAAGGACGAATATAAAATAAACATGAAGAAAAACTGAACATTTCTCTTTTAATATAAAATAGAAATAGAAGCACTGTTTATTCCTGATGTCAACAAAGTAGGATATACATGTAGAACATTATTCATGTCGAAAATATTTCATTTAAATAAGTTTAATTATGCATGCATGATGAGTGAAAGAAGGGTCTCAAAACTCACTTCTATATTATATCCCCTCCTATATTCGAAGCAAATGTGTAAAGAGAGAGGATGTAATTAAATTGTTGATAGAAAACTACAGACAGCTCCTCCCTCCTTCATACCTCTCTCATACCTAACTTTCAAATTGTGTCTACCTCAAAGAAATATCCAATACTTACTAAAGCTACAAATTCATAACAGAACTGACTAGCTCCTAAATTAGTTTAGACAAAAAAATATTAGGATTTTAGGACAATTTTTGGACAATTTAAGATGGATGTGATACAAAATTTGAGACAATTTGTTGCTTGTTATAATTTTGATAATTTTTAGGACATGCTATTAATCATCATTGTTATTTGTTTTATATCCATGCACAAAGATTACTTATATATCTGTATCTTACAACAATCGAACGAAACCAACAGTGCATGGAAAAAGAAAGGACAGGAAATATGAATGTTAACCAACAAATTAAGAGTAACCAACCAAAATCCATATCAATATTTTTAGTGATATTAATGAGCAGGGCATGTTTTACTGGTGCTTTTCTGAAGATAATTGCAAAAATGATAGATTCATCTAATAATGGTCCCTTTCTGCCCCAAACCATCTATTCTCTAGGATATGTAATTCTAAATGTCATAATCTGATTCTTTTATGGAGAATCGAAATATGGATACAAAATACATATACCATTAAGATGAAGAATTCACGCAGCTTAGAAGCATAAATTCTATGATGATAATGATGATCATGATGATGAGACAATAGATCAGGTGCAGAGTCATATAAACACCTTTACATGCAAACACTGCAACAATCTTGAATTTGACAATTCAAAGTGAAATATACAAACACTGATTCTGATGGAAATGATAAATAAAGTTGTTCGATAATTATTTTCGCAATTAAAAGAATAACTGGATGTTTTAAATTATATTAAACCAATAAATTAATACATCAATCACGATCATAAGATTGTACAAATCTCTTATCATCGATTTACATAATATGAAGATCGTCATATCTTCACTAAAAAAAACAGTATTATAAGTCTCAACAAACATGTATGTACTCTTTCAGATTGTTTATGGTGGGAAATTGCACAGCCTGTTTGTCTGTAGCACTGTAATGATAATTTAAAATGCTTTATTATCTGCAAACAAAACAAATACCACTATTAAAGATATGTTTACAGCTTTGTTATCATTTAATAATCATTTAAACACTAAACAACCTGAAAGCGTTCTTTTCGGAGCGTTGTATAACTTCCATGCCACTCTTGTTGTCACCCCGAATAAGAGAGTTTGGATCATTTTTGCCATATTTAGTGCTGAAAGTCCTCAAAAGGGGGTGGGACTTTACACCTGGGCACTCTACTATACTACTACATTAATTACCAAATATTTCAGACAATTTCGAAATTTCAAAGGGTTATGACTTCTGTCCTGCCCCTCATATAGGGAAGTGAGTACCATAAATCAGCTTCTTATATATTCATCTATTTTTAAGTGTCCTAATATGGTATTGGTCAAACTCTGTGCATGGTTCCGATCCCTGACATGGGTTGACCCAGTGTCTTGCGAAAACAATACCAGAATCAAAACACAATTGATATTTTCTAACCATATGATGATTATAGAAAACTAACTGCTTATATTGAAATTGCTGACTAGTCAAAACACATAAACCGAACAGTATCTAGTGTAAAGTCTGGACTGAACCTTTAACCATAATCTACAATCCATAAGAAAGACTTAACCTGAAGTCGATTTCAGGGAAGACCTTGAATAATATTAAAAGCAGGAGAATTTACACAAGAAGCCATCATATCAACAGACCATATGGTGATCTTGCAATACCAAAACATATAATAACACTTCAAGGTGAACAACCTTAGAGAAAACAACCAATTAACAGAGCATAAGCATAACCTGAATCTCAACTTGAACAAAATGAGTAAAAAACAGATAGTCTGTCAAACCACTTCATCACCTTAAAAACCTCTTTAACAATTATTTCATTTACACATTTCATTAATCATAATCAATTTTAAAAGAAGAAACTTTAAAGGAATTCTCTGTGTGTTTGGTATCGCTAGGCAACTACACCTGCCAAAAGATGGCAACCACAACGTCTCCCACAGGTAGCACTCGCGAAGAATTTCAATTAGTGCACAGCATGAATGCGAACGAGAAGAAGAAGAAGAATTAATTGAAACAATATATTACATTTGAATGAGAAATGAAAGTGTTTTAAACATTTAAAAATAACACAACTAGAAATCAATATGGTCTCTGTGTTGTCATGGAGATGAGTGTGTTGTTATGTCTGAAATGTTTTGAATTCATAATCCAAGTATCTCATGAGACAACTACATTAGTAGTTAATGAATTGTCTGCTTTGGTATTTACGTTTGCCAAGCACTTAAAAGTTTCTTGTTAATTAAGGTGAAGTGTTATGTCTGTACTTAAGTGAACTGATATAATTATACAAGTCAAGAAGTGGCCTCGATATATCTAATGTTTTGCTTTGTTTATGTCGTGAAGAACATCAAAATATGTCTGACTCGTTGTCCTTTGTTAAATGGCCTGCACAACAGTAATTAAGTGATGCTTTTCAGGAAAATATTCCTATGATTGTTTAATTAATATGCTTTTCTTAGTATAAACAGGCAAGTCTAACTATACTAAACTTCCTTGTATACATTAGACTCCAGTATATATTTTCCTTAACGCCAAAAGTCATATCATCAGCCAAGAATTGTTCAGACACCATAATAAGTATAAACTTGAGTCCATGAAATATAAAAATATCTCATAGATTATAACGAAGGGCCGAAATTTAGCAATTAGGCCCTTTAAAATTGTCTATTTTTTTGAAAATCATACAATTAAACAATCTAGGAACTTTACTTCAACATAAACTGATCCATATGGATAATTGTTCTACCGTGGAAAGCATTTTTCTTTTTTTCATATAAAATGAAATGCACCTCTTTTTAGTCGCAAGACGTAATGGAAATCTCATTGTAGATGCGGCTCATCTATCTCAAACAAAACACCTGCTTAAATTCAAGTGTAGTTGTAATTTTTTATGTTTCATAGTATTGCAGTGCAGTGTATAGGTTTCATTTTTGTAAACAATCTTCATAAATGTAAAGAATGAATTGACGTCTTAATAATGTTTATAAATTTCTTTAAAGTAAGTACCCTACGCCGAGCAACGAAGAGATATTTCTAAAAGTTCAAGGTGGGTCAAAGTTCTCTAAAATTGACCTCAGACATGCTTACCTTCAAATTGAATTTGATGAAGATGCAAAGAAGGTACTTAAACACTAGCCAGGGTTTGAAACAATACCATATTTCAGGTTAACATGGAAAATGCCCTTGTACCAATGGTGGGTGTGTGGACTGATGACATCATAATATCAGGACGTAGTGATCAAGAACATCTAAAAAATCTGCAAAATGTTCTCAGAATTATTCACGACTTGGGATTAACAGTGAATAGGAAAAAGTGTATGTTTTTTCTTGATGAAGTTGAAATCCACATTATCAACAAATACGGTATCCATATTAATATGAAGAAAGTCGACGCCATTAGGCAAATTCCAGTACCACAAAGTGTAAAGGAACTGATGAGTTTTATAGGCTGTGTGAACTACTATGCAAAATTTATACCAAATATGTCCACAATATACAAACCTTTGTACGATTTGTTACATAAAGATGAAGAGTGGCAATGGGAA
Organism: Nanomia bijuga; assembly: GCA_032273505.1. NCBI lineage: Eukaryota > Metazoa > Cnidaria > Hydrozoa > Siphonophorae > Agalmatidae > Nanomia > Nanomia bijuga. The sequence continues at coordinate 12,334 of JAUKPT010000559.1, forward strand.
GTGAAGCAACAAAAATCGTTTGAAATGTTTGAAAGACAAAACTTTTATCAGCACCTTTGTTGAAGGTATACGATAAATCTGCACAACTTTAATTATATTGCGATGCATCCAGCCACTGTGTGGGTGCGGTGCTTTCAAATATCTGTTCCGATATTGCTTACGCAAGTCGCACGTTGAATAAAAGCGAAAATAATTATTTGCAACTGGATAAGGAACAGCTGCTATAATATTTTGGGTAAAAAGATTTAACCAGTATTTGTATGGACGTCCTTTTATACTTATTTTTGACGAAGCTTTATGCAGCATATTTGGTAAAAAGCTTGACACACCAATTCTGGCAGCCTCAAGGCTGATACAGTGGTCATTGATTTTAAATGATTACAATTTTGATATTGAGTTTCGACTTTCAAAGGAAAATGCTAATGCTGATATGTTGTCGAGAATGCCTCTGTAGACCTTCATTCCCTAGTCCATAGATGAAATGTTTAACTATTCAAAAGTGCATTTAGCTGTAGGGATTAAGAGTAGTAGTCCCATCGTCATTGAGAGAAACCGTACTGAATAAGATTATTGGCAACATCCAGGCATTGTTCATGTGAAAGCTTTTAGTTGCATTCACGTGTGGTATCTTAACATCGATCAGGATATTGAGAAGATGGTGCATTCATGCTACCAATGTAAAGTGGTACAAAACGCTTCACCGAAGGACACGACCCATCCATGGAAATGGCCAAGCAAACCGATGGACAGGATCCACTGATACAGTCAGCATATGTAGAAGTTGGTTTTCAAGATAAGGATTACCCATTCAAATTGTTACAGACAATGGTCTTTCTTTTACCTCACATAAGTTTGCAACATTTTGTTCAAATAACTAAATTAAGCATGTTAGAACTGCGCCATATCATCATGAACGGTTCGTACATACAGTGAAACAAGGGTTGAAAACGAACGATGCTAGTGAAGGGGATACACTGCTGAAACCCAAAATTAACTGTTTGCGTATCGATACACACCTGCTTCAAGGGGTCAAAGTCCAGCTGAACTCTTCTTAGGACGAAAATTAAAAAGCCGAATCGACTGTATGAAACCAATTGAATACTTCGAAAATATGATTTGTGAATCAACTCGGAAATTTACCTAAGGTGAAAAGGTATTTGTGAGAAATTATAAGAAATTATAATTTGTCGAGGTATGTTGTTGGTAAGACTTAAAGATTGTGACGTAATCCGACATGTAGATCAGATGTTGAGGAATCAAATCCCTGATAAATCGAATATCAGACATTCGCTAGACAACGAAGATTATTTGGATTATGATTTCCCCAACAACCTAACTCTGCCTGAAACTGAAAAACCGTAGAACATATCCGACTCGAATCCGCAAACCAGATGTGCGATATGGACATTCGTAGAGGAGGGAATGTTGTGTATTGTGTTAAAAGTGTTGGAATGCTAACAAGCAACTTAACTTAACATCTTTTTCAAGTAGGCAGCTTTAAGATGCTTGTTAATCAGGAGAAGAGTTGGTGTGCTAGTCCCTTACAAACTGCTGGGGGTCGGGATTGTTAATAAGAGAATAAGTGGGGATTTCTTATGTAGGTAGTGTAGTGGGGCAATATTTTTTTGGTGGGAATGCTGACCTCTCTGCACACTGTCTTTCTGCTTCAAAGGCATCTCGTTTTCTCTAGAATACCCTCAGATTGTATAGAATCATGAAAGCATACAAACATCATTGTTTGCTAACTGTTCATATATTTTTAATTTAAAGTTACATACTCATCACAATTGTTGGCTAGAGTGATAATTATACATCAGACGTGTATCCAATATCTTATAATAGATCAGTCACTGCTTCTAATTAAAACATGGTGATAATCACAACAATAACTTGACCAAAAAGAAGTATTAATAGAGGGCAATATCAAAATCTTTCGATGAGAAATGTATGAAGTACATGAAATGGAGTCACATAATCTTGAAGTTGACAAATTCTATTAACACAGATATGACTGTGATTAGAGTCCTTGGCAAGGCATATGATTAAAATTACCTTAAGTGAAGAAAAAGTTACAAGCTCAAAAAGTCGTGAAAATCTATTTGCAACTCAAGAGAAAAGTCACAAGCACTAAAAATTGTGTCGACAAACGAGATAATGTACACACTTTTTGTTTTGGTTTTTGGTTTCAAGATGATTATTCTTAACTTTTCGGCCAAATTCATCCTAATTTATTCTTAGCATATTCTTAATATACACATCATGTAAAAGATAAATATTGTTCTTAAGGAAAATTCAAGATGGCGTATTCTTAGCATATTCTTAACTTTTTTACCAATTTTATCTTGATTATTCTTATAAAGTTATTCCTATAAAAAAAAAGTGTGTATTGTATTATATTATCCAATTTCATGTTTCTATTTCAAGAACATTTTTAGCGAAGGAACTCGAGTACAAAATGTTGGGAAAGACGTGAGAATTAGTAGGTAAATCCACTAGAAGCACTGTACTATGTAGTTTGATTAACATTAGGTAAAGGGAATAATGAAAACGCATTGAATTAAAACAAAGAGTCTAATTAAATTCACTCCAAAACAAAATAATACTCTGTTAAAATAAGAGATTTTTTGGTGCCAGAGGTTTTTACATATTATGCAAATAGTGCCCCCCAAAGAGCCTGAGGGGAAAAGTCCAGATTTTGAAGCCTTCCAAACTACTGAAAATGGTCATAACAGCACATTTTTCAATTTGCCTGCATCAAATTTTAGTTCATAATGAAAGGATGATAAGAAGCATGGGTAAATAATAATAATAATAATAATAATAATAATAATAATAATAATAATAATAAAGAAAATGGACTGAAAATGTAAGTAAGCCATCAAAAGAATTAATAGATAGTTCTGAACTTACAACTTACAATGTATACATAACAACTGAACACTATTATAACTTAACACAAGTTTTCTGTAACAAGTCATCTTTTCAACAAACCACCCGATTATCATTATCGAGTGAAAGAAGTTCGATCACGACACCTTTATGGTCGCTTCAATATATTTTGTGGTTTTATAAAATCAATAGATTAAAAAAGCTTTTGTGGTACACGCAGAACTCTCTTTCTCTGTGAGCTTCTGTGTCATTTTCAAGAAGACTGTTGTTGATATAAAGCTACATATATATTTGGGTGGTGACAGCATAGTCTGCTAAACTTAGCATGCAAAAAAACTACTATTTCTTAATGTTTCAATAGCATCATTAATAATATAATCAAAAAAAATAAAAATAGATAAAGAAAAAATATCTTATCAAACCATAAAAAAGCAGTATAATTTACAAAGCAATCATTAAATCTATGAATCAAAAAAAATCAAATCTTTTTAAGTTTTTTGATGATACCACCTAACCCTGTGTTCCACAGGTATTTCCTTTCAGACAAAATATATTTTCCCCTTGAGTGCATGTTCTCTAAGAAATATTTCTTGCTACTTGGCAATTATAAATGTGGTCGAATACAGCAGAACAAGCTACATTATTATCAAGGTCCCCTATTATGAATCAAAGATAGATATTCTCAACTGTTAAGAACTTTTTATTTAGAATAAGAATTTTCCCTAGGATTTAAAAAGGAGACCAATCTTGAGGTTTTCAAAAAATGACCTCAGTAATAATCAAATAGTTACTGAGCATCTTTTTGAAAGATGTATTGAATTCACACTTACTACGACACATACATATTTCATTTGAAATCTATTTTGTCACAATATTATATTCCCTAGAGAATTGCTAAGAGTCTGAAATAAGACTCCATTACACATACATTGGCCTAAAATTGAAATTCAATATTAAAGGTTGTCATAACAAACAAATAATGGCCCTTTTTTGTTTCCTGAAAACAAACAAAAAACTTATCTATACATAGGTTAAAGTTTGCATTTTTGAAAAATTCGAAAATTTTAAGCCCTGGCAGGGGGTACTAAAATACATGCCATAGGGCCTTTTAGTTGGGTGGTGGTGACCTGAAAATGTCTCAAAATCTTAAGGGTACTAAAGTAAAGTACTTAAATCTAGCCATTTCTGTGTAAAATCTCTGATAAACTATGCATTTTCACCACTCACCATTGTGCCAAATCCTTAATGCTGAGTGCTAAAATTAGTGAGGAAATAATTGTATAATAATTGTAATAATTGTATAATCAATAATATGGACTATATAACTCAACAAAATCTAACAACTTAAAAGTAATGCCATGCTCAACACCAATGATCATTTTTCTTTGTTTTATATACCTAAAACAAAAATGTACAAATATCAATATCATGTCTACAAATGAGATTTTTTTTATATACAGATTTAGTGCTAATCAATGCAATAATAAGGCAAATTTCTATTGACTGACATATTTTTCACTTCTTTCATTTTATTTTCGACCATTTTAACACATTGATATCAAGAGACAAACATAAATCTAACATCAAATTGGTCAACTAATTTTTATTTTGCCAGATTATATCTTGTAGCAGCGTTAATTGGATTTGTAAAAATCATTATTATTGACGACAAAATAATGTTGCTTTGATAAAAAAATAAAATATAAAATATTTTATCATAAGGGAATATCAAACAGCTTGAGCAGACGCTAATGAAATGAATATGCATTAGAATAGATGTCTGAAAATATATGGATGATTACACATTTCAGAGCAGTACATATAACAAAAAAAAACATTCTTGAAACACCCAAAAAATATTCCAGATCTTCTGATTGTAAGAGTAGAATATATCTTTTATATATAATAACATTTATTGTAGGTTATTAAGTTATTCTGATAATCACTGACTCAGCCCTGCCAATCTCAATGCCAATCTCAATGCCACTCTGGCTACCTGTGAGTCCATTCTGTCACTTAAGTCATCTGACAATTACTATGGCAGGTATGAAATCATATGATAATGCTAGTCAAGGTGATGATGTAAAAAGCAGGTGAGAGTCTGTGGTGATGATGAAATTGATTCCATCGAAAGGTTAAAGCAACTTTGATTTTGATTTCATATACATTTTTTTCACCCTTTCACACCTAACACTTGATATAAAAATTCTATTTATATATTTTTTTAGATTAGAAAACTGATGATATACAAAATTTGACAGGCTAGTTATGCTTTTGGTCTGAGATAACTTGTGATGTATGTTATCTTTCACTGCTTTCATTTCCTTAACTATATTGCATCACTGCGTTTATTGGAAAACTACATTCTAATGTTTATAAAGCTTCTTTAAAATAATGTTTTCTCGACAATGACATGTGTTTGACAAGTTGATTGGTAATTGAAACTATGTGACAGGTATCTGTTTACTTAACTAATCACGATGGCCAGCCCTACCAGTTAAATAGTTAAGTACCTACAAAGTAAGTGAGAAATAGTCAAAAACGAAAACAATGTAAACATAGGCCCAGGGATCCCAGGGGGTGTGAGTTTCATAAATTTCTCAAATTACAAGGAAAATTTTTACAGTCTTTCAATGCATTCTAAATAACCATTTTACCCAATATCTTAGACCCTGCCTCTCTTAAATTTAGACCCACAAATAAATGTGTGTGTGTGCACCCCCTTAAAAATTTTACCATTGACCTTAAAGGTGCCACATCCATTGCAAATATGTCTTCATATTTGACAACATTTTCTTCCTCGAGTTTCTTAACGATCCCTTAACATTCAAAGAAGAGATGTTCTTGTATATCACTTTCTCAACAACATATTAGACAGTCGATGTTTGTGTTCTTGGAATTATTCTGGAAGTTGTTCTTTAAATAAGTTCTTTCGAAACTTGAAGAGTATGTTAACAATATCGGGAGAAAATCATTAAAATAGGAACAGCAGTTGCAGTCAAAGTATGTTATAATGTGATGCATGTTAATGTTCATCGTCATCACTCAACATCAACAGTTTCAAGTCACTTTGTACTTGCTCAGAGAAGTCACCTTGGAAGAATCAGATTTCTTGCATAACTTAAACATTTTTAGTAATTTCTTAATCTTCTCTCTACATTATTGAGTGATAATACAGGATTACTCTTTCCATAAGATGGAAACGAAGAAGCATAATTCTGAGTTCCAGATCCTTAGGAAAAATCTAGTCATCTATTTTGATTTAAACCTTAATAGTGGCAGTTGTAAATAGCTGTGCTAATTAGAAATAATAAGAAAATTTTAATAATTAGCTAAGGTAAATAACTAATTTTTGAACACCATATTTATTTTCTTACACCTAAATTTTGTCAGACACCTATTTTTTTTCAGACACCTAATTTTTCTCGGACAACAATTTTTTTTTGAACACCTAATTTTTCTTTGGACACCAATTTTTTTCTGGATACTAAATTTTTTCGGACACTAATTTTCTTGGGACACCTAATTTCTTCGGATATCTTATTTTTTCGGACACTGAATTTCGAACACGGATCGAGTTAAAAATTGGCATGGTAACAAAGTAAAGTATGAGGAATCCAAAAATGACGGTCTTAAAACTTGAAAACAATGGGAAAAGGGTAAAATCCCCCAAATTAGGCCAAAACCTTCAAAATTAAGTCTAACAAGACAACCTGATGTGGACCTCATTCCGTCACAGCAGTTTTTGCATTTTTCAACTGAATTCGAAAAATAAAAAAAAATAAAAAAAATTCGATTTTTGAAAAAAATTGTTTTGAAAAAACCATGGCCATGGTGTCACTACAAAAGTTGTAGATATTGATGAGATCTATCTAAATATGTGAAATGATCAAAATCGTTAGAGCCGTTTTCTCACAAAGTGGCAAAAACCTTGATTTTTGGCCATTTTGAGCCTAAAAAGTCAAAAATAGCCAAAACG
>JAUKPT010000560.1:0-19198 GCA_032273505.1 Nanomia bijuga
TTTCTTCCCTGTTTTAGGGTGTAAAACAATAGAAATCTCTTTATTTCTTCCCTATTTTCCTAATTTCGCTTATTTCTTATTTCTGTTGGCCAAAATATTTACCGTTGTACCGTGCGCGTGTGTATCAGGTCTGTAAATGAAGCGCGATCGAGTCTTCTGCATCTTTGAATCGCGTAAAAAGTGACATTTTATTTTTTTTAAAAGAAGATATTAGAATATAAATTTCAATGGTTCTAAACTTTTTTACTTTCCATCTGGTTTACATAGAATGAGGATCGGATAACAACTGGTGGGAAAAGAAATTGGCCGACACAAACTCGATCGCGCAAGCCCTGTGCGCGATCGTGTTACCGATCACGCACACATTTCCTCCTGACAGGCCTGGTGTATGCTTGTGAAAACCCTCAATATAAAAAGAGGTATAAAGGGAATAAAGAACGGCTATGAGAGTATTTGAGACTGAAAAACGATAGAAATTAAGAACATCCAGCCTCAGCTGAAATTGAGACGGAATGTTCTTATTTTTTCAATTTTCAATTTATGTATATGCTTTGATTAATTCTCTACTACAACGCGCCATAATATGTGCACATGCGTAATAGAATATCCAAATATGGCCGATATTAAGGGGTGGGTGGGGGAAAGTTGGGGGAGGGTTTATAAGGTTAGGGGAAAGGTTTTGTTTTTTATTAAGTCTACGGACTTCTAACAAACCCTGTGTAAAGCCAATTAAAAAATGTTTTTTCCCTCCAATGATTCAAGGAAAACCTTATATCGTATTTCTGTTTTAATTTCCTTAAGTTTGTATTGTATTATTTCATTTTTCTATTTATATCGTATCATTTCTTTGTAATGGCTTTGCCGAAATATATGTTTCTTTCTTTCTTTCTTTCCTTAATTTAGGCAAATTTAAAGTCCAGACGACTGACCCTGCCCTGTATGTGTCTTTGCCACATACAACAACATCGTTGAGTTTTGTTACAACATTTCAACATTTCAGAGATCAGTAAGGAAAAAGCATCTGTTACTCTGTAAGATTATGAATCAGAAGACGAAGATCATTACCTTAGATAATCTATTTTTAGTCGAAGTTTATGAAACATTATGTATGACATTAAAGATGGTGAGGCGAGATTAAACTTCAAGTGTGACAGGATGTTGAGCTGAAAAATGAAAAAGGTTATCAGACACTCTGTGGCGAACATACTATGGGTTTAGAGGGGGGGGGGGGCTTACACCCTCTCATAGGGTTTGCAAACTCATCGGTAAAAATCGAAAAAACCTTTTTGTCGGTAAATCAAGTTTTTTTTATTATCGACCAGACTTCCATCAAAATTGTGATATTTATCGTTACGAGAAACTTCCTTTAAGAAATTGGATCAGGAATTGACTCAAAACTTTGGCACGATTTATATTATACTAAATACCTGACCGTTTTTTTAAGCCTTGATATTACTATAGTTCGTATTTATATAGTTATGAAACACTATTGAATTATCATATTATCTATTATAAAGTATTTCCCAATTGGTTAAAAAGTATAGTATCGAGTTAATTGTTTTTATCAATAGATTTCAATACATTGGGTGATTAATTATTCGTGCACAACATCGACAATAACATATGTAAATATGTTTCCTAACTATTTGATATACGAATTATAATATTACTAAAGACGGCCACTTTCAGAACCAATGGTAAGAGCGTTTACTCTTTTATTTCATCTTGAATCTCCAGATTAGCTCATTTGGAAAATGTCACGATCCGAAGTTTTCTTAAACCCGAGGGGCAAATCACCCTTCGTTTAAAACTCGATACTTCGTTGAACCAAACCAACTATCAACTAAATGATATAATGAACAACCAATCAAAAAAGCCAAAGTTTTGACACCAGCCTTTATTTTCTCTACATAAATTAATGTTCGTGTCATCACGCATAATCATGATCTACTTGACACTCTGGTGAGTGACGTCATTTACATGATTTATCATCGCTGCATGTTTGTGGGGAACCTTGTGGTGTGTACAGCGGTTATGAAGAATTGTTCACCAGCGAACACAAGTTTTTTTTTTATTTTTAATGGTGTTGCAATGATGATAATGTGTGAGTGTAGTTTTTTTTTCTAATTTTTTCTTTTTTAGATTAAAAAAAAAAAAGAAAGAAAGTTATTTGAAAAATATATTTTGATGTATTGTGTGCATTGATACGAGCGCGTTTTTGATTGTGGCGTATCGATTTGATGCGTGTGGTAAACAAAGTGATCAGTTGCACAAAACGCGCGACAGCGTTAACATCTCTCTTCTCTCTCTCGTGGGACACATCACGCAAGCATGTGCACAAATAGATGAATGGATTGACGTCTGGCTAGTTTATATGGAATTAATTGTACTGTGGAAACAGTAATCAGGCTTTTATGAGAATTTGAGTGGATAATATTTGGATTTTCGGTTAATTCAAAACGTATTCAACAAAAATTTGACTGTTTCGCGTTATTAATTTCGTGTTTGGTGTTTGGTCCTACTGTAGGTGTAAACGAGAACTGAAGAAATTACTTTTTTGGATTAGACTATATGTACAATTGAATTGATTTATCTGGATGGGAGTTAATTTTCGTCGATTTTAATTCAAGAAAAAAGAAAATTGATTCAGTTATTGGCTTTTGATCTGGATTTGAGTGGACATATCTTTTTATCTATTTTAGTATATTGGATTCACGTGGATTTAGCTTATCTTTAACTTATCTTTAACGGGAAATCTACTTGAACTTGAGTAAATTTTTACCGAATTTGTGCAGAATCAAATTTTGATTTTTCATCTAGTTTATTTTTGGCTGAATTTAAATATTTTCGTGAAGCTTTTCAAATTTCGTAAACAAACGCCAAATTGTCCATTAAACAAACAACAGCAACAGACGACACGATGAATTGGCAACATGTTTTCTATATGGCTTTTGTTCTTCTCTTGAACACGTGCCTTACGTGTTTATGCATTATGTCTCCCATTGGAATAATAAACATGTTGATTGTTGGTATCACACAATTCAGGGACACCATCTTTGTCATCATCCGGGTCCTTTTCAAACCTTTTGTCAAGCAGTCCCCAGAAGAAGACAAAGAGTCAAACGAACTTCGCAACGTGCTGTGTGTTGTGCCAACCTATAAAGAAGAAGCGAACGAGGTGCAGTTAACGTTGGACTCCCTCATAGCACAAGAAGAAACCAAGTTAGCTCACAAACGAATTATTATGGTGTGCGACGGCTTCTTCAGATACCACGAGATTTTCTCCAGCATGATTCTCATTGAGAACTTCCAATACAAAACGTATAAACAAAAACTCAACTCAGTGAACGCGTTTTTCGTCACTTACAAAAATTACGATATGATTGTACTACTGAAATCAGAAAATGCAGGTAAAAAAGATAGCCTGATTCTGATCGATAGTATATTTGTCGATTTCACGTTTGTCCGTATACGGCATGCGCTTCTCAAGTTCTACAATATCGCGCACTTTAATTACATCTTCCATACCGATGCAGATTGTTATCTGTCGCCAAACACAGTCCGACGATCGAGCAAGATTTTAGCGTCGAACACGAAAATCAGCGGCTGCACCGGCATCGTCCTTGTACCTGCGGCTTACAAATTCTGGAGTTTATACCAAGGTTTTCAGTATTATTACGGTCAGCTCATTCGTCGCCTGACCGAGTCGTATTGGGGTAAACCGACGTGTATGCCTGGCTGTACAAATATGATAAACGTTGGACACGACTGTATTATCGAAGCGACATCGCGCTATCAAAAACTACCCAGTAAAAACTACATCTTCCAAATCAAAAACCGGCTGCAAGGCACCGATCGGCGTTACACGAACTGTGTGTTACAGTACTCTCGCGACGTCCGAATCGTCACTGATAGCGAATCGCACTGCTTCACGATCCCACCGCAAAGTTTCACGCATTTCCGATCGCAGCGAAAACGCTGGACGTCTAACGCAATCACGGGCTATTATTTCCTCATCACGGGAACGAACTTGCCATGGTACGTGCGACTTCTCGCGTTTATCGATTTGTTTCGTATTCACACGAGCATTACTCGACTCATAAGCACGTTCCTATTCTTAGTGCATGTGCACCAAATGAAAGACGTTCAGCTGATCTCTATGGCTATTGTGTTCGGCATACCCAACTTGTTCTTTTATTATCATCTGTTGACATTTCGAGGACCAGACAGATACAGTGTGTTTCTGTTCACGGGGAGCGTGCTGAGTAAGTTCGTGTCCCCTTTTATAAGCGTGTATATGTTTCTGTACTGCCTGTACTATTTTACTGATGTATCGTGGGGAAAGACTCATGGGAACACGGGTAGCCAGAGTGCGCAACCCACGAACGTCCCTATAGATGCGTCGCCAGATGACCCGACGAAGAAAGGAGAACCAGAATCGCTGGTGTAAAGAGAGCCTTATTCTTCTGCAGGAAAGTTATACATTTACGTAAGTCGATTTTTTTTGTTTATGTCTTTTTGTGGATGCAGGTGGATTCATTGGTGTTGGTAGAGTTCAACAAAGTTTCAACAGGTGAGAATAGTAGAATATATCATAGTCAAGAATCCTATACCTGCGGAGAAAATTTGTGGGCCGGTGAATGAATGAAAATTCGTCTTGCTGGGCCGGCGTTCGCTGTTCGTTCGCCGTTTGCTGGGCCAAATTTAAATTTCTGTTTTGTTCATACAAAGCTCTTAAACCAGCTGTGGATCTGGCCCAATTTCTGAGTGTATTCAAAAGTGATATTTAACCTAAACTGTGGGGAAATTAAAATTAAAACACTGGAAACGCCATTCTTCAGGACCTATTTCCAGAGTGTTTGCCCTCATCGTGAACCTAGTTTAACAAGTTACAATGCCAACTTAGTCTTGAATAAAAAAAAACCTGTCAAAAGAAATCTTATGAAAAGTGAGTGTCTTCATGAAGACACTGAAGGCACTCTAGATCTGCCACTGGAAACGATAAGACTCTTGTGATCTAAACAAGGTTAGACGTTTTCAAACAATCTTGAAAATTACATCTCCAATTACACATAACTTTTCTGAAGTACCGTTTTTCAATCTATTTCTTTGACACACTTGTGAGGGGGTGTTCTATATTAAGACGCGCAATTAACCCGGCCACTTGAAAGGTTACGTAACTGCATACAATGGTTACGCTCGGTGGTCTTTAGCAAGGCTTAAAATAAAGGTTGGATATCGGATATTATCCGACCCATTTGAACAATTATCCGACTCAATACGTTTTCTACCGGATATTATATCCGACCCAGATTTCTTATATAATTATAAAAGTTGGATTTGTTATTGTTTCTTTCCACAAATATTAATCTTTTCCACACGTTTTACGTACTGATGCAGTAGAGTTTAACTCACTTTTGAGCTATTTGGCTGTATTTGGCTCCATATTAGTTTTGACACCATTGGGTCGACCCAAATTTCAGACCACCGGATATTTTTTCCGACCCAGTATGAAGAATTATTTTAAGCCCTGTATAGGTATGTGTTTTTTTTGTGTTTTTTTCATCTTATATTCTTATAGTAGTTCTTAGAAAAATATCGACGAAAAAGACACTATAGCAAGCATAATTTAAAGACCTTCAACACCAGTGATCTAAACATTATCTAACAATCATTCTAACAACAGTAGTTCATCAATTATTTTTCTTGACTTCCACTCAACCTGAGCATGATTTTAAGATGTTCTTAAATTTTGAGCCAATCTGTTTGAATGTTTTCACAAGTATATTTACGTTTTTAGAGCCACTTTGACATGTCAGCCAAAAGTCAATATTTGTTGATGGCTTTTTTTTGTTTTGTTTGTATCACTAATTCATTTGAGCCAATAAAATAAGAGAAGATACTGGGTTGCGATTTCCCCTTTAACATGTTTTTAAATTTTGAGCCAATAGTATAAGCGAGGTTCTTATTAAGAAAACAACATGTATCCCACGAGACGTTACAAATATTGTCAACACCTGGAACACATTTTATAATGTTTATAATTTGCTTTAAAAATATTCTTTGCCACACTTTGTCAAACTAATTGAATTTTCACCCAAGGTTTATACAATTGTGTACAGCGAGCGATCTTAAGCCAATTTCTTGGCCAACTGTTATCTTTGGGCATTGGACATTGGTTTGCCTATCATCATTTGCATCTTCATAACTCAATTTAATCCTTTTTTGCACTTTCTGAAGAAAAAAACATCTCAGATTTTATTTATACTTTCTGAAGAAAAAACATCTCAGATTTTGCCTATCAACACTTCCATCTAAATAATTCAATTTTATCCTTATTTGTACTTACTGAAGAAAACAACATCTCAGATTTTATATGCATTTGACCTTGAAAACAGAGAAATCTTTATGTGTTTTTTTTTCTTGTTTATTAGAAACTCAGTTCTTGATCAGAATTGGTGGCATTGGAGCTTAAATCAACCTCCTTAACCTCCTTATGTGTGAGAAAGTGTGTTCCTCTGATCCGGGATAACAAGGACCTCGGCTCATTACCGATATTTCCTAGTTTTTTCCTCAATCAATTCAAAAAAAAGTTTTAAGATCTTCACAACCATTTTGTTTACTCAACCTTAAATTATGATATCCTGTCTCTTTTTCTTATGTTCATATGTATCATTTGTTGAGTGGCTGCCAATAAGTACACGCATGCAAACAAACGCACTCACATATCAATTTCTGTTGTCAAACCGAATGGTCAATCAGCATTAGGCCTCCATTTTTGAGGAACTTTTTTAATTATTTGAAAATTAGGATCAGAAACCATTTCTCACTTACGTAATAGTGACCCCTAATCACGCCAAAATATGACTAGGTGTTTTCAAAACATACCATAACTTCGTGAAAAATGAAGCTAAAACAAAATCGAATACAATTACAAAATCAGCTAAGAAAGACCATAGTTCGTATATCTAATGGTTAGAAAACATATTGTTATATGTTATATGTTATTGTGAATGTTGTGCACGGTTAATCACGGTTAATCACCCAATGTATTGAAATCTATTGATAAAAACGATTACTCGACACACTACCAATTTTACTAACTAATTGAGAAAACACGTCATAATAGTATCGTAAATTTCAAGTTACGTGGTATTATCCATGCACAGCAAAAGCTCATCTCAAAAGCTCATCATAATTCAATGGCGTTTCCTAACCATATGGTATAATAACTATGGATAGCCGTATAAAGTGATATTCATACTTTTCGATTATTTTGCTCATTATTTTGACTATCGAATTAGCGGGAATGATGGAATAAACGTCCATGCTCGAATTAATAAGCGTCCAGTAAGCGTGCACCATTACACCTTTGTTTAATATTTTGTTGATTTTTTGGATTGTTTGGATTTTGTTGAATTTTTCTTCAGAAATCAATAAGCGTCCACGATCAAATAAGCGAGTCCAAGGTGGATTTCTTTTTCGGGAGAATAAGCGTCCATGCCTGCTAATGCCAGCAACATGAAGTAGCTATTATTCCTTTCTTTATATGATCATCATTGATGTCGAGGCCTGTACATAAAACACTATTGTTTTATTCTATTATTCTATCATAGTTCGCATATATATAGTTGTGAAACGCTATTGAATTATGATTAAGACATCGTAATAACTTGAGGTGGCTTTTTTTATAAGAATATATTTTATAAGAATAATCAAGATGAAATTGGTAAAAAAGTTAAGAATATGCTAAGAATACTTCATCTTGAATTTTCCTTAAGAATAATATTTATCTTTTACATGATGTGAAATTTTGGCTTTTTTCTCACGATATTCGAATATTTCTCATTTATCTTACCGATATTCCGATATTTTTCATTTTTTTTACCGATATTCCGATATTTTCGATTTGTTGGCATAAAAAAAAATTTCATGGCCTATATTTTTCAATTTTGATGTGTATGCTAAGAATATGCTAAGAATAAATCAGAATGAAATTTGGCCAAAAAGTTAAGAATAATCATCTTGAAACCAAAAAACACTATTCTTAGAAAGCAAAAACGTGCATAGTACTTTATGATCTGTAACATTTTTGTTTGAGACGACGTCTAAGCTTAGCAAATACCCCGCCATCATGGTATTAACGACACTCTATAAAAAATCTAAATGCGGAAGCACGTTGGCCGTATACAATTTCCTTCAATCTTTCTCTTTTCTTTAAAATGAAAATCAAATTTACGAAGAGCTACCTGAGACACCCTGAGTCGGTGACCAAGACAATTCTGACTCGGTGGTAATTGGACGTGGAACATCTACCAGTAAGGTAAACACAACGGTAAACCCTTACCGTTTACTAAACAGGCTAAAGCCTTGGCCCCGCGTTTCCATTCATACTGTTAGGCCCCGTGCAAAGAACCTCCTAGTTTGCTTATAGAGTAGAATTTTATAAAGTTGTACCGATCAGGGTTCTGCTGGTGTCCCAGTAAATTTAAGTTGCAATTAAATATTCGTCTGAATGAAACATCAGTTTTTGTATGATTATCAGTGTATGTGGTCAATCTTAAAATTACTAAGGTCTACACCCATATAGTTAACTAGCTAGAATCACCTGGGAAAATCATTGACCTTGGCCCCGCAATCCTTAAATCGGCTACCGGTAATTGGACGAGTCACTGGGTCATAAAAAAACTTGTAGTTGGAAAGACAGTGGCCACCAGCGACACCTTATTTAAAAACTAAATCCAGAAACGCGCTGCCATGGTAGTTTGTAAATATCATCTATCAAATGTGGCAATATCATTTTTATAGGGGTTTATATATGTAAATGAAGAAGCCTGTTATTTTAATAACTGTTAGCAGTCTAAACTTATCACCGTATCATCATAACCAATAATATTTTTAAATGTAAGAAGCATATGTAATGTAGCAATAACCGTCACAGGTTTTTTGCTTTCACCACGATATATTTATTAGACAGAGCCTTCGGTATATTCTGTTGCAATGCGTTATTATAATATCGCAATATATTGCGTATTAACCGCCCGCAACGACACGCCTCTGGCGACGCACCTGATACGGGGGTTGACAACTTTTCATTTGAATCTTTGTCAGAAAAAAAGAGCTGTCATAAGAAATAAAAAATCCATTTGAATTCTTCAAAGCGTCTACAGTATCCAACTGTACCCAGCAGCGTCACAAACGGGTGTGGTGGGGAGGAGGGGGTGTGTGACGGGGGGAGCGGGGGAGGGTGTGGGTGACGGGGGAGAAAAAAGGTGTGTGAGAGAGGGGACCTTCGGATTTTTAGCGAGGCTATGGGGTATTTTATCGCATTTTAGACTAATTTAAGATTATCTTAAATCTCAGATTTTTGGCTAATATTGACAGACATATAATTGTGATAAGAAAATGAGTTATCACATTGTGGGATTTTTATTCGTTTGTACCTAGTCGTGTGAAAACTCGGGTTTTAATATGACTATGTTTGTGCACACAATTTTCTTCTCTTAGTGACGTCACTGTTTGCACCTTAGGCATACTGAGAATACATGAAAAGATCTTCTCGACGAATGATTTAGGTAACCAGATAAGTTTTTTTCTCTTCTGTTCATTACAGTTTTTATATTCTTTCTAAAGAACATGAAATTCTCGTTTGATCACTATCACCAAGAACGCTCGTGTGGTTTGTTTTATTTATCTAGCGAACTTTATCATCTCTCCATCTTGTCTTTCACAAGTGTTTCATTTCTTTATGTTTGTCCGGCCGCAATTGATGATTGAGTGTTATCCGCCCGTTTCAATTATTATAATGGCGAGCAGTGCACTGAAAGTTTAAGTGCACTTTTGTCTGAACAGTAGCTCAGGGTGGCAAAACAGTTTGCTTTTTATCAGGGTAGCAGTAACCACCTGGTAAACTTCCCTTTGACAGGTATGAGGGCTTAAGAAAGCCTCAAATTATTGAATTAATTGAATTAAAAATGTAGACCAATCGATATAGTGGCGTCGCTAGAAAGGATTTGTGAGGGAAGGTTACACCCCTCCACTTTTTGTCAAGTTGTCGGATTTTTATCTGGGGATATTTGGCTTATGCTGTCGGATTTTTTGCCAATTTTGTTGTAATTTTGACTGATTTTATCGGATTTTTGGCTTAAGTTGTTGAATTTTAAGCTACCTATGTCGGATATTTTTCTAACGCATAGGTCTCTTGAGTTTGTTTACACATAATTATCTATTTTAACGATAAAAAGAACCCTTGCAAAATCCCCGCGATTTGGCGCCCTAACGTAGAGAAAGACGCCTTTCTATATATCCTCACTTCTAAAGAATGAAGAAATATGAAAATGATAGGAATAGATTAATGTTATTTACTTTCAAATATTTTCAAGGTCTCATATTTGGTATCAATGATTTTCTTTTTTTACAACGAATTTCTGGCGCCGATTTGCATACCTTCTTGGTGCCTTTTTGGTGCCCCTGACAATGGATTTTCCGACAACAGTCCAACCCAGATTTACATATTAAATATTAACAAACAAAGTATATTATTTCGAAATTCTTGGAATTTTCTAATTCATAATTAATCCCTAAGGGTATTTGTGATCTTTAGACATTCCAGAGCATCTTTGGAGAAATTTGGTGATCGCGTCAGATTTTTTGTCAATTTTCTAAAAGTTTTGTCAATTTTGCTTGTTGTCAAACACAATTTACACCCCTCTAATATTCAGCACTTCACCAAGTCACTAAAAAAAGGCTAAAAGAAAGTGGCGTATAAAAGACAATCCGGGAACAATCCGGAAGAAACTAATTTTCAAAACTTTAACAGCACAGTTCTCCGAATTTCCCTCCTTTATCATGAATTAGCACAGATGTGTGAACAAGATAATTTTTTATGAATGAAGTTCTTTTTTTAGTGATGATTGCGTAATTTCAAATCAACTTGCATCCATCTTTCTGTCATTTTGAATGTTCCATCCTGAAGTTGCAAACCGCCAATCACAATGCACCTTGTATAACCTTCTTACATGTATTGCACGCAAATTGAACGAGAGTCATTAGTGCAGTGATAAATGGACGATAATTGAACTCCCTATTGTAACTCTTATAAAACTTGGTCTTTTTTAAGAAATGCTATCTAAGGCACCATTCACATGTTGAACGTTTTGTGGTATTAGTCTAGGTATACACAAGGAAATATTTGAGAATTTTGGCATCAGATCAAAATTATGAATTGGCTATGGCGTTTTACTATAAGTTGATACTTTCTGTTGTTTACAGAAATGGTGTTCAGGGGTTCAGACCTATGCCAGGCAGGTGTCCAGCTATTATGCCAGGCGCAAATTTTTATTACAACTATTTCAACTAATTTCGGGGGATCATCTCAAAGATTTTAGCATTTGCAAATTGAAATTAGGCTTTCACCGGCCAAACAAAAAAAATAGCTGAGAATCTGATTGGTTTATTTTAAAATGTCATCATTTCATTGGTTGGAAATGACATAATCGAGAAGCTGATTCGTTCACCTTAAACTGAAACCTTGAAGATTTCAGCGACAAGTTTGTCAACATCCAAGAAGCAGAACATTTTTGAAGTTACTGCGATGAAGATATTTTGTGGTTGTTCTTTCCGTGGCACAAGTTTTTTATTGGTCGGTAAAACTGGAGTTTTTTAAACGTTTGTTCCGAATAAGAATTAACCAGAAGTGTCAAAAAGCGACAAATATCAAATAGAAATAGATATAACAAACGTCACACAAATCAAATATTTAATAACCCTCAGTCTCAGGCAAATCTAATCTTCTTTAAATGGAAAAACATTGGAATCGTGTTTATCCGGAATCATTCCGTGAGAATATGAGATTTGTCTCAGCTTACCGCGATCACCATCGCAGTATCGCACACTTTCTGCTACTGGGGTCAACATACAAAGATATCATTTTTGCAAATACTATCAATTTGAATCAAAAATATCCATGGTTTGATTAAATTTGATAGTACCAATGTTTTCAGTAACCGTATTGTAAACGAATGGAACGCCTTGCCAAACTGCGCCATCGAAGCAACTTCGATAAGTGTTTTTTTAAAATGCGATTGACGATTACTGGAAGGAAGATGTGTTCAAAACTCCATTTTAAAGACGAGTACCTGCAGGCATTCTGGCCTTTATTAAAACAGAAATATATTCTATTCTATTCTATTCTATTCTAAATTAGATCAGATTTACACACTTAAGAGGTCGGATTAGCCGTTAATTAGCGCCAATCCAATAAGATTTAAAGATTTTCTTGAACATCTTGATTTCAATTTTGTCCAAAATCATGTGTTTTTTTTGCATCGAATCATTTTTATCTCTTATCTAGAATTTCTAAGAAACGGCTCTTAAAGCCTATCACAAAATCACTTAAAGGCTTTGTCATCTCAATCTCATCTCACACACAAATCTTGATATTTTACGCTCGTATGACCAAAAGTGTTATTTTTGATATGTGTTTTGCAACCACATAATATGTTCATAAGGATTCATAATAATTAAAAGGTGTAATACTTAAAGGTAATAAATCATAATAACATACTTTGGCATATATGTTTCTAAGTCGTGTTATGTGTGTGTCTCGGAAAAGGCCACCAGGGTTTCTGCACCTTTTAGGGATTGTGGCCAATGACTAATTCAATCTTTTGATTGGTTCATGAAGAAGCGTTTTCATCATTTTTGATTAAAGGAAAACATCAAATTGCGACATTTTGAAATGGACCAATCAGCTTCCTGATGATGTCATTTCTAATCAAAGGGCAAAAATTCCTTATGGTACTTTCTTACGCAAAGCTCTTGTAAAGAAGTTCCTGAGACAAATGTATGCCATGAGATCCTTACATTATGTGTATTGTTGTATCTTAACTATGCCATAGTTATACCTAGTGTTTTGTCAGTTTCCAATTCCCTAATCTAATTTCCCTTACTCTCAAGTCCCTAAAAAACAGGGTGGAGCTGACTGGGATTTCGGTTTGACTAAAGCATTCAAAAACTAGTGCACGAAATACTTATAGTGTGAACACACCTTTAGACTGGCGGCTGACTTTAACGCATACGATAACTTAAAAAAATGTTTTCCCTCTTTTACCCCTGTTCGCAAGTTCCGATTTCTTTTATACTTGGCACACATAAAGACCATGATAACATCTAACTGTTGCTAAACATCAAGTTTTTGAATGCTTTAGTAAAACCAAAAGTACCTCATAATTCCAGCAAGAGTCATCCATTTTGTTTTAAAATTAATTCTAAAGACATTATTTGATAATATAAACTTAGAGTTTGAATATTAATGAAGCAAATTTAATTTTTTGGTAAAATTTTCGACCAATTTTGGAAAAATTATTAATTGGCGAGGGGGATCTCAGAGTACATTGTATAAGTTTTTAAAAGCAAGACTATGGATAAACCATTTGATTAAATGTTATACCCGTCAGTCCTCCTGATAAGTTTACTCAAAAGAAAAGTTAACAGAAACACTGTCACTTGTGAGGCCTGACAACTTTAGCATGTTCACTAGACAAAGCACTATTTGGATCTACGGTTGGCGAATGAGCCTGAATGTTCCTTCATAAGTATATACCTTCATACGGCCTTGTACTTTTTGTCAGAAGTTATTTTTAAATCATTTAAATCGTTTGAAGACTACAATTTGTGCTTTAAGGTCGTTTAATATCGTACAAAAGTAAGTTAAGGTCGTTTAAAGTCATTCAAAATTATTTAAACTCGTATTAAGTCATATGAAGATTTCCAAAAGTCATATATTAAGTAACAAGGAAGTTACGTGTTTATGCGAACGATGATAAACCCAATGACATGTCATAATAAACAGATAATAAAATGAGATTATCATTTATTATCATTTATTGCTAAGAATAGAACAAAATCTCACATAGTGTTTATCATGTGTTTATTTTCGAAGCAGAGTTATTCAAGTCCTCTTTATCACTTCACCATCCCCCCTCCTTCTTTCAAAGTAATTTGCAATAAGCAAAACACAGCTCGTTGAGGCTGGAGTTTTTGGTAGGACGGGAGGAAGTCCTTGCATCCACAGGCTAAACGGTCACTAATTGTTTTTCAAATTTAAAAGCACATAGCAAGGATAAATAAAAAACAACAATTTTGTAAGAAGGATGGCTATGACAATACCATCAGATCATAACAGGGTGGATACATCCTTCCTCAGTCATCCGAGAAAATCCATCCGGGAGCTGAACCGGCTTCAACAAAAGGTCCGGATAACGATGCAGACGAAAAAGATTAAGATCCAGCTAGAAATAATGTAAAAACCTATGATCCGGCTTGAAAAAAGAGGTTTTCGATCCTGACGAAAAATCCTTTGATCAGGAAATAAATTAAGGGGTCTTCCGGGTGAAGGTAAGACGTGTGAATGAACCTTCTCTCGCCATTTTGACAGGTATACCCAAGCCGTACTTGCTAAATTAATTTTTCATACCACCAGTCAAAAACTTTATATCAAATGTTGTTCTAAATACTATTAGCCATTCTTTAATCAATAGACCTAATGTTGAGATCATCTCCATGGGAATAATATTTTTAGGTATTCATCCTCAACAGAATTCAAAAGAGAGTTTTTGGTAGGACTGGGGGTAGTCCTTGATTCCACAGGCTAAACTAATTGTTTTCCAAATTTAAAGCACATAGCACGGATAAAAAATCGCATATGGCAAAAACAGAAATAAAACTTGCAGGATTTCTTATAACTCGCGTCACCTAAACATTTCATGATAAATGAAGAACATTTCTATGGCCTGTAACCTGATGAAAAATAATCATTTGAACATTCTCTTGATTCGAATGTATTTCGTGGATCTGTAGCACATTAAGTGTTTGTCTGCAAATTATAGATAAATTTACCGATTTATTAATTAGTTAAAAATTACATCATCAAAAATCTGATTGGTTATTTAAGAAATGCCACAATTTGTACTTTTTATCAAAACTCGATATCACGAAAATGATTTTAAGTGAACCAATCAGGCTCTTGATTATGTAATTTTGAACCAATCAAATGGCACATTTATCTAAAATTTGCAGACAAACACTAAGGGCATACAGAAGTTGGTGTACTTATCAGTCCTTGATAAGTACATTATAGGATTTAATGATTGCGGGGCCGAGACTAAAATAGAAAAGCGCGAGACCTCTCACAAAAAATTACATATTTCGCGTGTACTTATTTTCGCAAATCCAATTAAAGGATATTTATTTTTTATCCCTTACTTAATATTGGGTATTGTCAGTTGCTTACATTTAGAACCAAATTTGAGATTAGTCAATAAACATAAACAATCATGAAAACTTAGTAAAAACCCACTTGAGGATATGAGTGAAATTTTGCGTCAAATTTAAGATTTTAGAATTTTTTTTCGCGTGTTTTTAATTTCGCGAATTAAGCAAAAAGACGCGAAATTTGCGAAAATCTATACACACGAAAATTAAGGTATATGGGTTTAGACCTTTAACAAAACAAATTATTTACCAGGACCTAGCATTATGGCTGGAGACGCGGGAACTTGGTATAGCTTTTTTTTTTTGTTTCTTGTTTTTTATCTATGCTTATATACCCAGTGCACATCCAAAGAATAGGCAATTTACTAAGCACTACTACGTATTAAACGTATGAACCACTAGACTATAGCTTGTTTAGCCTACCCCTAAATTCGGTACACGCGGTCTTATAAACATTTTTCAAACATTCAAAACGCGTTTATTTACAGATCAAGGTCATATAACCTTTGAGAAAGTCAGAGAAGTACCTAAAAAGTATCTTAAAGAGTGATTAAGGTTAGTTTTAACATTTTTTGACCATTTTGGTCAGTATCTATCAATAGAGCCTCACGCTAACAAGTACACTAATTGGCCTTGCGGTTCTTGCTAGCTAACTGTTCCAGTTACATATCTAAGAAAGCTCTTCAAGGGTAATTTACTCAAGTGCCACTTTAAGTCTATCATAAATCAAGTTCGAGCTATTCACGTTTTTTGTTTGTTTTTTCTTAACACCGTTAAATAGGGAGGTATAAGTTTTAGTTACGCATATAGTGAGGATGTCGATTTCTATAATGGGAATGCCTAATAAGGGATTGTCTACAAATTGTGGTAAAATTTGCCGTTTTGCCATTTGCATCATCAAGAATTCTTATTGGTTTGTTAAAAAATATTTTCATCATTTTTAGCATTAACAAAATATCAAATGATGACACTTTGAAGTGAACCAATCAAAATCTTCATGACATAATTCTTAACCAAACAAATGGAAAATTTAACATTAATTTGCAGCATGTTTATATTTTCTCACAAAACAATTCCGAGTAAAAAATAAAACTTTATTTAGGCACGCTAAAAAAAAAACGTTTTAAGATTTTTTGACCGTTTTGGTCCGCATCTATCAATAGAGTGAAATGATTATTGTAAGATGTAGGTAGAACATAATATCTAAAATTAGCATATTTCCTCTAGAAACCCTTTATCATAATATAAGAATTGTTTTTTGTTTTTTTTTACCTTTTTGGTCAGTAAAGTCTCACCATTCTCGAGTGGACTAATTATCGAGAAAATTACTGTGGTTGTTGTTTATTTATATTGTTCCAGTAAAATCTAAGATAAGATGGCACTTCAAATGATTTACTTCATGTACCTCAAGTACCTCAAGTACCTCCAAGTGCCTCAAGTACCTCTAAATGCAGCTTAATTACAAATAGTGTAGCCTAATTATAGAGCAGACCAAACTCCACCTTGTACCTTCTAGATGAAATTAATTCTCCAATCTTACACACAAACTGGTCGTTTTATATCACTTTCTGAGAATTTGTTCTTCCAGTTAGGAAGAACGTTCGATTTCACCAAAAATTGAAACACAATGAAATATTAAAACGTGTTGTTTCTAATTATGGCAGGACAGAGGTGACAACTTAAGCTATATTTGTACCAATGTTTGTGAAAAACGGGGTTCTCATTAAGAAGATAATGAGAACGGTTTGTCAAAAATGAAATCAAATTCACATCATCTATTATAGTTAAAACTAATTTCGAAAGGCAATTAATCAATAATTATAAGAAAACAGACTTCCTATCGCTAGCAAAGCAAATAAAGCGTCAAAATAGGCTAGGAATATCCGTTCCACCACCCGTATATGCAAAAAAGTGAAAATTTCTATATTCATCGCAGCGAGTGGCAAACAGGTTCGAAAATTCTGTTAAAGATTTTTGGGATTCGAGATTTTTTACGGGATTTGGTTTTTTTTTCGGGATTCAGGGATTTCTTTCGGGATTTTTTATGTGATTTTTCCTCAAATTGTCAAATATTATTTTTTACATGGAGGTCCTCTGTTTCTGTTGTCCTTCTTCATTTTGTATTCGACATATAAGTAGTATTTGTATTATTTTCTTTACTAAGATTTTGTATTTTTAAGCGAAATTTCATCCATTCAAGTGTTAGTAAAACCTTTTTTCACCGTTTTGTAATAAGACTCAAATATACTACATCTTCTTCTGACTCAAGTAGCTTTCATCAAACGCAGTCATCAAATGACCAAATAAGTGTTAGAATTGAAATGTGTTAACCAAACCACACCAAGAACTTCTGGCTAATTCGCCACTTAGAATATCTTAGTACGAGTTTATTTCAAAACCATTCAATCTAAAATGTTTTCTTAGAGTGAATTTCAAGATCATAGTTTGGCATATATTAAGAAAACATGGATCTGTTGTCCAAATGATTTAGGGAAAAAACCGAAAGAATTACACTGTGGAACTATCAGTATTTATGCAAGACCACGTCTTCCATGTCTTGTATATGTTTTTTTTCCTAAGCAAGTAAAAATTCGAAATTAGGCTCGAGTTTGCTTGGAGAGAAAGCGCAAACATACTTAAAATATGAATATATTATGCTTATTATCTGAAAAAAACTATAAACTAATTTACTAGTTCTTGAAAAAGTGTCAAGATAGGGTTAACTTGAGCTTCTGTATCTGATCTTGCTTTTGAAGGAATCGGCACTGATTTTATGGCCTTGTTTCCACCTTTTATAGAAGTTTTTTTATCGATAAAGCAATCAAAATCTTAATGACATAATTTTCAACAAATCAAATGGAAAATTTGACGTTGATTTGCAGACAATCCCTAACGAAGTTATCATATGCATCGAATCAAATACGAAGTAAAAATGGGTCTCGTTTCTAAAAGATTTAACCATGGCCAACTAAATGATATCATTTAGCTGTTCATGATTTAACCTTACGTATAAGTTCATTAAAGATACATCGTATTTTTTACACTCCTGCTTTGAAGCAAGATCCTCACATCTTAATAACCTATCCAGTTAAGGATTGTAATCTTTCTTTTTCATTTTTTTCATTTTTTCTTCTTCTATTGTTAGTATGTTTTTTAATTTTTTTTAGTAATATAATTACTATTATATGTATTGTATGAATGTATTATTATTTTTTACACTTGTAATTTTCCTAACGATGAGACCTCTTCAAGAGGTAATTCAATTACAAGAAATATATGAATACATTCATACGGAGCATTTCTGCTCCGTATATCTTCGCATATTTCGCGTTGATAAAAAGGAATTTTGTGTGGTCACTCAAAACTTTACGGGTAGTCCTTATCAAGTAGGTGTGAAGTAAAGCATAGTCGATATTCTAAAAATGAACCACGGTGGTGACTTTCAACAAACTGTTTCGTCTTCAAGTTTGAAGGTCATGTGACTTTCTGTTTACGATTGTTGACACGAAAACCAGTAGCGACGCTAAAGGGTGTGTGTGTGTAATAGGAGTGTTACACCCCCCCCCACACACACACACACACACACACACTTTTTTCAAGTTGTCGGATTTTTATCAAGCTTTCGGATTTTTGTTTAATATAATCGGATATTTGACTAATGTTGTCGTATTTTTTGCTAATTTCGTCGTGATTTCGACTAATTTTATCTGATTTTTGGCTTAAGTTGTTGAATTTTTGGCTACCTTTGTCGGATATTTTTCTAAAGCAGAGGTTTCTTGACTCTGTTGACACATAAGTATCTATTTGAACGATTATTTCGGTTATTTCGCTGTCGGATTTTTGCTTCGTACACCCCCCCCCACACACACACACACACACTTTTCATCCCATCGCGACGCCCCTGACGAAAACCTGTCTTTTTTAT
>JAUKPT010000561.1:0-19190 GCA_032273505.1 Nanomia bijuga
AGTGTCTTCATGAAGACACTCGTTTTTGATAAGATCAATTTTTGGGGGCAGTTTATTATTGTTTAAGACTTAACTGGTCCTATAAATTGTTAAACTGGGTGCAAGAAAGGTCTTGAAGTAGGGTTTTCAATGCGTTTCCAGTGCTTCAAATTTCAAAAATTCCCAAAATTTCGGGTAAATGTCATTTTTGAAGACACTTAAAATTTGGGCCAGATCCGCCACTGCATCCTACCCCAGGGGGTGGGTGACGCTTATTTCAAACTGTTATTTTTTTTACATGATTATTAAAAACAATGGAGAGCTACTTTTTTGTTTTCATTTTTTCTTAGCAGATTATGCTTGAACCTCTCCCACCCCCTTAACTAACAGCATTTCCTGTAAAAAAAAAATGAAAACCGTTTTGTAATGATCCTTTTACTAAAATCGAAGCGAGGAAAATAGAATATAGGGCAAGAAAATGTCGGGTATTTTCGTGGGCACCCATTTATTTATTTTGAATTATCCCTGGCTAATAATCTTGTAAAGGATTTTGCAAGATATGATTTTTATTTGAAATTGACTGCTCTATCATTATGGTCTACGACCATGACAATCCTGACCAGTTAATAGAAAGAGAGATAGGAGCAAGCAAATGATAGTATTTGTGAAATATAGCGAATAACGACGATATACGAACAAAAAAACATTTTTTACAGAAAAATATGACCCAGATGTTTATGCTTAGAACATATGTAGAGTAAAGTATAAAATCGTGTAAACAAAAATAATATCTAAACCTGTTTTTGTCAAAAATATTTTGAATATATATTTTGAGACTTTTTGCCTTATTTTTGCTGATACGAAATTCAAATCTGCACTACATTGATTGGTTGCAAATTGTGACATTTTTTGAAATCACAAATCAAAATCGGGCTGCTTTTCAAACATCAAAATTAGCCAAAAATTAAGAAAAGTCTCCAATTAAATTTGTTGAAATTATCCTTTTCACAAAAAAAAAAGACCATTACTACATTATGTATACAAAAGTAAATCTTGTCAGATTAAATAGAACTACACAAAATTTTCTTTATCAATCCATACCTTTAAGATAAACTTGAATAATAATTGCTCTTTAGGTACTAACTACAAATACAATATCTTCAACACAATAGTATTAAATAAGATACATATCTTTACATCAGAGACAATTTCATCTATAGGGTAGATTAATGATTGCTTGTGTCGATTGACTAAGAGCAGGGTGCATTTGTTCAGATAAAATTTGAATAATGTTTATTTTTTTTATTTTAAGCCATCGATCCTTGCAAAAAACTGTACTTTTATGAATAGCCAAAACTTTTCTTTTTTAATACACAATATACATTTGTGGAAGGCTTTGGTACAATCACCATTCAAAACTCGGCTTTTTTATGCAGGCGCTTATTCAAAAACAAAAGATCCCAGTCAAATATTTATTATTTTATCTTTAACTATTTTGTCAAACAACCAAATAGAACATTTTGATGAGAAAAATTTCCAAGTCTTCTCTATTTCTCTATAACAGGGAATATCTCGATTAAGCGTATTTCACAACTATGGTGCGGCGCTTAATCGAGGGGGCGCTTAATCGAGAGCGACGAGGATTTACGGTACTGGAAAACATGGTATGTTAAATGTCTCTGATCTGTAAATGATGTAATCACTCTTATGGAATGTACGAAATCTTTTTCCAAATATTAAAACAAAAAGGAACAAAATATATAAAATGTCAGAACTAGACACGGAAATAAATACAAAAATATTTTATCGTGATCTCTATCTAAATTATTCCAAAAATTGAAAGGATCAAGTTTCACATTCGTGTACCACCACAATTCACACCCTGAGTCAGCTACCAGCTTCAATTGGAGATTTTTGCCGGATGAAACATTTAAAAAAAGGAATTTCATCACATCAACTAGAGCCATGTAAATAACTCAACAAAATTATTTGATATAGACCGAGGTTTTTTTTATTCAAAAATCCACCATATTCTGTTTGGATTTTCACCGGGTCTGTTCAATTTCTTTCATATGGATGAAGGAATCTTGAAACTTTTTTCATCGGGTCGGGTCTAATCAGATCACTGACTCAGGGTGTAGTTTCAGTAGGACAACGGAATACAAAATAGTTTTTTTGCACAAGTAATAAACGCATTAGATACTTGAAGAGACTAGCCCAAGCGCCCGTTAAAAAAAACTTGAATTCGTCGTCTTTTTTGAAAAAATTGATTTACTCGCATAGTGGCTATCAATTTTGAAGACTAGTATATGGACAATATGGACAAATTTAAACCTAAGAATTGATGAGTTTTGAACATACTTTTAAAAAATATGTACATGAAAAAAATTCTTATGCGGGCGGGAAGATACACTCAGGAGTTTTAACGGGCCTAATGGAATCTTGAATCTTAAATCTTGAATCGTATATTTGGCATTTTCGGTAGTCAAGTTTATTGCAAAAACTTTATTAAAATATACAGTCTGCCAAAACTGCAAAAAAGTAGGTTTTGCTCAAAGAGGGTTATTTTTAGATATTAACTGACTCAAGTGATCAGCAAGTAAAAATACAGTAAATTCCGGTAAATGAAGTAAATAATCATATTTTGTTTGGAGATGAGGCTCGGATATGCTTAGCAAAAATTTCTAGATATGCTCAAACAAAAAGTTTAATTTTGCAAATATATTGTTCTCAGAACATGATTGTGACAGTGTAAACTATGGCTCGCTGTTATGCTTATGTTATGCTCATCGATTAGAATACCTGTGCATGAATATGCTTTAAACAAGCACTAAAGGAATTATCACCAAATCATGGCTACAGTTGCTTGCTTGGTTGAGAATTATATCATGAAGAATCTGATCGGTGTTCTTACTTATGATTAATGTTTGGACAACAGTAAAAATGGTAAAAATGAAAAATATATCGGAATGTCAGAAATCTACCCTCTGTCAGTCAAGTTTTTGATGTATGATTTTACCAATCAAACGGACATATTAGAAAAAATTTGTAGATAATCACAAAATATTTGTATGTATATGATTTTAACCATGGACTTCTAAAATATTTTTCCTGATTTAAATATTATACTTTTAAAGTTAAGTTGTGTATGCATAGATAACCATTTCTAAAAAGAGGCAGGGAGTCTGGGAGGCAGCTGCTCCCAAGTCTGTTAAAATTTCTTGAAAATTCGGGCAAAATCTACTTTTACTCAAAACGGCTAAAATGAAGGTTTCAGACAATCTGGAGATAAAAGATTTCTTTTAGTATCTTTGTCAGCGCAAATCCTTAGATAGTCGGACAAATTTCGAGCATCCCTCTTAGTTCTTTTTCCCTACGCCTATGCCTTTTTAGATCCACTATTGTAATTTTGATGGTTTTTTCCTACAATCATGATAAAATGTGAAAAGAGTAATTTTCAAGTCTAAAAATTATTTCTCAAAACTTCGTTAAAACTAATTGGAAATGGCTATGAATTTTACACTAAATTAAAATTAGACTAGTTCGATTTGTCTCATTCTTGTCCCCGTCGTCTCAAGAAAAGGTTTTTCATCTATCCGATATGCAACCTGAGAACGGAATGAAAATCAGTTTTTTTTATAACAGTCGTGTATACCACGATAAATCTAGATTTATCGGACACTTTTCAGGAATTGATTGTCCGAAAATCAAGTGTCCGAAATCAAAGTGTCCAAAGGTTTGTAAGTAATGTCCGAAATATCTCTCCGAGAGTTATGACGTAGTATTTCTTTTAGCTCCAACGCCATCCATTTTCTTCTCGGATTCGAGAACAGCAGCCGATAAGTATAAAAGTAATACAGTGACAGTGACAATAATCATAAAAGTTCCTATACCGATGAATCGTTTCTTGAGAGATGGCCGGATACGATGGCGGCCATTATTTGCCGCTATATTTTGCGCATTTTCCACCTAGAAAAGAAAATTTTCATATGAACGTCTAAGGGCCTGGTTTAGCTTTCGGACCGTTTTCCAATAAACGATCCATTTAAGTGTCATGGAATTAAGTTTCCGTTGAATTTTATCTTTCCTAATAAGCATTCCATTCTCTGCTAAAAGAAAAGGTTAGTTTATATACCGGTTGTCCAGCATTTGAAAACTAAATTAAGAAAGATATATTGGATATTGAAATAATCGAAATAATTGAAATAATTGGATTGCACCTAAACGAAAGTCTTACTTATAAAATAAACCTAAAACTCAATATCATTGCATTGCTGACAACTGAGCATTGAAAAATATGTAACTTTTAATGATTTTTAAGAGGCTAAAATAAAGACTAAAGAAATTGGTGATTGATGTCTTCTTCCCAAAAATCAACAAATTGCGATCATACCACAATTTTATCCGTCTTTGGATGAAGATATTCTGATTAGACATTACCGAAAACTTTAAATCTCATCTCTAAAGTATATCAAAGCACTAGCTCTTATACCTCAATTGACTTCGATTCAGTTTGTGTTCAAAATTCATTGTTTACTATTCAGAGAAATGTGTTTAATCATCTTACTATGCAAAGATTATGACTGTTTATTCCCGTCTGGTCACTATCAAAAGAATTATCATTTTCTAATTTCACAAATTTCTGCGAAATCAAAAAGAAAGTTGTTATGAATTGTGGCAGCTACATATGAGAAAAAATAGAGAGAGTTAGTATAAAGCAGTTAAAGCACAATAAATGACGAAAATCAGAGTACAGGTTTCCAGCTATGATTAAAAGCTTAGGTAATAATGAAGAAATTGGGACTTTCAGAATATCAGACAAAATCAATTGTCGGATTTGTACAATCTCTAAAATGTAACCTACCTTTATACTATATAAAAGAATTGCTATTTTTACGAGTGTTTGGCACTTTTTAACTACACTTGGTGGGGAAAGTTCAAAACAGTTAATACTGAATAACAGAAAAACTACTTAAATATCTAAAATGAAGAATATATTTCAAAAAAACACATGATTTTACAAAATATTACTTTATTTAATGGCGAATAAAAAAATTGATTAAATCCTAAATTACATTTACAACCTAAAAATTAATACTTAATGATATTTGTAATGTATCTATTTACAGCAGGGAAGAATAGGAAAGAACACAATGTAATTTCATTGGCTCCTTTTGACAACTAATAAGGAGCCATCTCAAACAGTTTTACTAGGAACAACGAGTTGCAAAATTAAGCAAAAATTTCCTTAATCAACCTGTTGCTCAACGCCTTAACTTTCACTCCGTGAACTCATGAGATATCGCAGGTACAGGCTGCATTCAATATGAACCTATTCATAAATAAAAAAGAGGATAAGGGCATGTGCACAATATTTTCAATCATTTCTTGATTATGCATTTTACTCGTAACAGTCTCAATTCAAATGAATTCGACAGTTGACTAATCAAGACAAGCTGTTCCTGAATAAATCATCTTCAACTCAGATAAATTGGTCTTTGCTGTTGCCGGCAGCCTGTACCATGGTCATCTCTGGAATTCACGAAATAGAAATAATGGCTCTGGGTAACAGGTTGGCGAAGTGAAACTTTGCTTAATTTTGTCTCTTGTTTGGTTGAAAATTACATCATTACAAATCTGCTTTGTTCACTTTGAAATACTTTTATCATTTTTATAATTAAAAAAAAACACATCAACATCAAGTTTTGAATTGGACCAGCCAGATTCTTGCTAATGTAATTTCAAATTAGATAGCAAGATAAGACAAACTTTTGGAACAACTGTTTATTGCAGCATTGCACATCTCAATAAGCTATCCAATTTAGAGTATTTTCTCTAAGGTAATTCAACAGTAAAAATTACCTTTCAAAAAGCCACTAAAAGGCTAAAATAACACAAAAAAACAACTTTCGTTGAAATTTCTTCCTATAAAGTAGGAAAACATTGTCGTACAAGAAACATATACACAATTCATATCATAAAAGTTCCCTTGAAATTACAAATCGTTTTTTAATCAGCCATCAGCTAGCTCGTGATGATTTCCAGAGATAGCGGCTGATAGATATAAAAAAATAATAGTCAATGCAATCACAACTAGAAATATAACGATGCCGATGAACCGTCGTTTGAGTGCCAACCTGACCATACGTTGACCGAATGTCGCCGATCCTCTGTTTTGCTGTTCCACTTGCTGCTGTCCAATCTATAAGAACAAAGGACCTCAAGTGGATTATACATTCTTGTGGGGATTCCAGTTTCCGCGGTTCGCGTATTATACGCAGTTTTTTTTACCACATTTTATTTTTTATTCGCGTTTTCAAACATGCTTTTTAAACATGTATTTTTAAACATGCCTTTTTTGGTATTATATCCATGTTTTTTAAGGTCTCGATTTTAAGGTACGAAATTTCTCTACTCATTACGAAAAATGATAGGTATCTATTAGATTTATCAGAACAAAATCCCCATGAATTTAATCCACTTAAGGTACTTTAACAAAAACGTAGCCTCTCCAATATTGATAGATCGTCAACTCCAGGTTTTTAAAATCATGCAATTTATCCATCATACAGCCAAACAATTCCAGCCAAACAATTCCATCGCATCATTGCAGCAAAAAGTTCACCTCCACTCATATTGAAAGGCTTAAATTCGGCTTAAATTTACAAAGAGTAAATCACTATCGACAAATAACGTACACCTCCACGAAAATTTCCATTGCTTCTGAGGAAATCACCTAGAAATCCTATTGTTTTAACAGAAATCTCGTAGGTTTTTTTAGAAAGTGATTTACCCCTGGTTCTTTATAATGTAATACATTTCCGTGCATACTAGGTCGAGGTTTACAAAATTTGACAAAAATGGCGGTTTAACTGTACAGTAGGTAACTAAATGCCAGATTCTGCATTTCTGAAGATTCTGGCGAAGTTAATTCCTTATCATTATTGTCAAACTTTGGAGAGCTCAATACATAAATATATATGTTAAAAATGAACATGTTTACATAAATGGTAATACTTGTTAGTTTTGATTAGAAGTTTAAAAAATCTACCTGAATCAATCAGCAGTGACAACAAATCTGACAATTTACCTTGAAATTACATACTTTAACAAAACAAAATGTTAATTCTATCTTACTTAATCCGGCTCTGAAGTTTTTGTTTCATTTGTTTCATCTTTGCCACCCAAGTCCATATTAAGTCGTCCTACATTAAAGGCAAAATAAAATACCCCCTCAAACAAAAAAAACAAAAAAAAATGAAAATAAGATAAATATAATTTAGGGTACTCAGAGTTTTTCAAAAAAAAACTTTTAGAACTTTGTACAATAAATCGATTATACCTTTGACTTATATTTGTGTTAATTGATCCGTAACATACTACTCCAGTGCAATGATATAATGCCCGACTCTGCGAAAAGGTGGAAGACAACAGTAATCTGGCATATCGCACGCGGTCTGTCAGTGCAAGATCGCAGATTTAGCTAGATGTTTTGATTTTTCAGTTATGTACCCTGTAAATAATTCTGATATGATAAGATAAAAGACAGTTTGTACAAAGATAACGTTTTTGAATTGTCCAATTTTGAGTGCTTAAAAAGGATCCTTGAAATACAGCATTTTACATGAAACGATTTCACTTTATACTGCCTATCGTGTTTTACCTTATCACAGCAGAATTGAACACTGCTTTCCTTGAAGCAAGCACTTGTAGAATTGAAAGTTGAGGTCATTTGGGTATTGATATATTTGCGAGTGGTAAATATCAAAGAAAGATTTTTAATCGAATTACTCCAGTAATTCCATATCTGGCTCAAAATTTCTTTGCTTAATCCGTCCGAACATTAACATTATATCCTACAAAAGAGAACTTGGAGAAGCATAACCAAATTCTGGAAACATATGAAAATCTTAAGATTTTCATCTTTTAAACCCATCTTATACGTACCTTTGTTTAGCTTTAAATGACATTGAAATGTATATTCTTCAAATGGCCAATCATACTGTTCCTTTGCACAGCGAAAGTCATAAGAGAAATCAAGTCTGGTTGACCAACAGTGGTGAAACAGGCGGGAGTGTGGCCCCAGTGTAAAATGCAAAAAATAAAGATCTAGGAAAAAATTGTTTTCCTGATACACAAAGAATTAAAAATGAATTCAAAAATGATTCAATTATAGCTATCTTTTTCATGTAATACAGCAGTAGCTATCAATGATTTTGTGGGTCATAGCCAATCCTCGGTCCTTTTTTGTACAAACAAGTTTTTTTTACCCGTTATACTTCTAAGGGCCCGAGTAACAAGAACCTTTGTTTCGACACTTCAGACAATACCCCAATACCCAAAGATAAATGTAGTGACAATACAATATAATTTGAACGGAATTAAGAAAACAAAAGATATTTCTTACCAGTTCATCTGCCAGTTTCTTCCCGGTGACTTCCTCATACTTCGGCGGTTCGTCTTGCAGAATCGAAAATATCAAACTACGGTAGTTCGGTGGTGCCTTGTCTGAAACCGGCGAGCTGCCGCGTGAATTCAACATTTTCACCATTTGCGCCGGTAAAATACGACGGAAACGACCCGGTGTATTTCCAGGCGTGATATTCGGTGAATTCCGAAGACTCCCGCCGAGATTACTACTATTGTTACCATAATTGATAACGATATTATCGTTGTATAGATGTTGTTGGTGTTTTTTAGAAGAGTAATGATGCTTTTGTCGATACATGGGACAAGAGATACCCTGACATTGCTCATCGTCGTGATCGACTTTCACTTTTAACGAGTCGGTTTTCATTTTCTTGTTGTTTGTCGTACTTTCCGAGAATAATTCGTCGTAAGAAGGAGCACTGTTTTCACGTCGGTGACAATTACAACTACAAGTTCGTTCTAACGGAACCGTTCGTAAATTGAATTCCAGCGACGAACTACTTGTGCTAGGCCCTGCGAGTGCTTCCGAAAAATCAAGTCCATTTAAATTACTATTCCCATAATTATCTAAAACAACCGAATATCGGAAACGACAATTGTCGTTGAGATCTAGAATGACAGGTAACGAGTCAATGGAATCCGACGAGTAAGCGAGGTTTGTCGTACCGAGTCTATTGCTACCACTAGCCAAATCGTCGAGATGTATATTTTTTCTATTTTGTTTTTGTATTTCTTTTTTTGTTTTGATGTCACAGACATCACTGTCGGCTGTCGAAGTGTCGTCACTATTACGTCGCGTGGCGTCACTCCGAGAGGAACAAGGCAACTCACTGTCTATATAAGTTCTATCCTCATCCTCGGCACAAGAAACCTCATATGAGGAACTAGTCGCTTCATGTGAAGAACACGGTAGTTGATCGTCTATGTATATATTTTTTTTCGTCCCCGTATACGTGGTCTTATTTAAAGAAGAACTAGCCTCACTTGAGGAACACGGTTCTTGATCGTCTCTATGTATTTTTTTTTTGCTGCCCGAATAAGTGACCTCATTTGAGATACAACTCGCCTCATGCCTCGCCTCGTGTGAGAAGTATGGTAATTGAGTTACTGTATATGCCTTGTATTCATCGTCTGTACAAGCAGCCTCATACGAGGGACATGGTATATCTGGTATATCCCTCTCACTATGTATACTCACAGCTAGTTGCGACGTGCGAGGTATTTCATAATCTATAACCTCACTTTCATCTTCATTGTCATTTAACGTGAACTTAATACTTGTGGTATTTGAGGTAATTGAGGTAGCCGCTATATTATTGTCTATATCTATAACGACAGCGTCTTCGCTGCCATTTTGAACTACTACGTCACCAGGATCACAGGATCCCGGGTTAGCAACAACATCTCCCGGCATAACATCAATAATAAACAAATTGGTGGATACCAGTTACGATGACGACTTTTTTGAACCATTCAGCTAAATTTCCGTAAAACCCAACTCCACAATTATAGTCCACTGATATTTATTTATTCTCTTCAATATATATATATGTTCTTCTTCTTTTCGTGTATTTAATTCTAAATTTAAATTATAAATAATTAATGATTTAGACCTTTTAAAAAAAAGAAATGGAATTCTGAAAGTTTTCTACACCATTCAAAAATTTTACTTTTAAAATAATGTTTATTTCAATGTGAAAATTTGAAAATGAGAAATGAACATTTCGATTTAATTTGAAAAAGAAACTAGATCCGTCTGTTTTTAAGGGAAAATATAATCCTGGTTTCTACAAACAACCTATAACAAAATAAAATAAGAGTTGAAACTGACGTAGAAATGTATATAATAATTATATCACCATGGATTTTTCATTAAAAGAAGGATTTCGTGGGATTGAAATCTTTGAAAAACTACGTGCGCTTGTGTTTTTCTGAGAAGCATTTTGCAGCTGCATATGTTCTGTGTGCTTCCATGTTTTTAAGTATATTGTTTTTTGGAGATCAGGTTCAAGTTTTTCGTATTATCATGCTTAAGAATGACGTAATAAATAAAATCGAAAACATATTCATATAACTAGGGAGAATCGCCCACATGAAAAGATGTCTCATATGTGTCCCCCCAGTTGCAGAAAGTGTGCGATACTGCGATGGTCATCGCGGTAAGCAAAGAAAAATTTCAAGATCTGACGGAAAGAAATTTCATTATTTCAAAAAATAAAAATCCACGGAAACAATTCGTGCGTCGGATATTTAATTCACAACGACGTCGTGATTGAACCATCTATTAAGTAGGGAATATAATTCAAAAGAATGACTCAAAAGCCCATTCTAAGAGTGTTTTAAATATGTAAGCGAAATTTTACTTTTAAACAAGTTTCAAAACATTAAATTGAAAAAAAAAAGAAACAGTACTCAAGGTATTGAGGAGATTCATCGGTCGATTTGAGGAAATAAAAAATTCAATTTGATTTCTTATAGAATCATAGTTGGAATTTTATTTTTATTTCCTGGCATTGCATCGGTCGGCTATAATGCCTAACAATTTAAAGAATTTGATTGATGTTGGTAAAAAATATATGACAACATTACGTCTTCAATATTCGTTTCGATTGTAAAACAATGAAAATGTATATCGGAATGATTCGTCTTATTCTTGATTCAATGACTTACATCCATATCTATTCTCACACCCATTGCGGCAGAGGATCCATTGTTTGACATATTTCCAAGTTTGTTCAAGATATACCGACAACTTGCAAACTCTTCTATTTCAGCTTCGAGAAATGAGGAAAATAAAGCACGAATTGTTGTCATAAATTCGTAATGATGGTACACAACTGGATTAGAATATTCCCATATTCATTCAAAACATTGACAATAAGAAATAAAAAATGAAACAGTTAGATGATATTTAGTGGGAAAAAGAGACTGTCCATATATTCCTCATTATTTCCCGAATCTTTTTCAATATAGGCATGAGATTCCTAACCGGTCTTATTACTGTATGTAAAGTCTTGTGCCGTAATTTGTACCGTCTGCTGGGACTAAAAATTGAAAAATGTTTACGAGAGCCCTCGCATTTATGAATGGAGACTAAAGATTACGGGATTTACATGATTTATATCGAAAGTTGTGTCTAAGTTATCTTCCGTAGATCCTAATGAATGATAAGGTTACTACACTCGACTATATCGTGTGAGCTATTGTTACATTTTATTTGATATTTGTCGCCTTTTTTTCACTTCTGGTGACAATTTTTGTTCTGAATAAACGTTTAAAAAACTACAGCTACCAAACTATAACCAAATTGTTCCTTAAATGTTTTACAGAAAGATCGAGTACAAAACATCCTTACCGCAGCAACTTCAAAATAATTCTGCTTCTGGGTGTGTCCCTACTCCTAATTCTGTCCCTTAACCCTAACCCTAGCTTCAAGTGTCATGAGGATTCTGAAGCTTCTGAGGAT
The DNA here is from genome assembly GCA_032273505.1 of Nanomia bijuga. Lineage (NCBI taxonomy): Eukaryota > Metazoa > Cnidaria > Hydrozoa > Siphonophorae > Agalmatidae > Nanomia > Nanomia bijuga. The sequence continues at coordinate 11,876 of JAUKPT010000561.1, forward strand.
GTTTATGATCCTAAGGTAATCATTGCCCTATTACAATCCTTATACAATACATACCTTTACCTCGTCACCATGTTTATGAAAGAGAATTATGTCGAGTAAATAGTCATGCCATAAATAGAAAACGGGTTTTTCATTAAAGTAAAGAAGACCCCTTCATTTTCAGAAATCTGGGAAAGATTTCGAAAAAAAACACTTGAGAACTATCTAGAATATGTGTGGGTTAATTTTCAAGGATAAAACAAATAGATCACAAATGGAAAAAAGAATGAATTTGAAAAAAGAAAATAGAAAAGAGGAGCTTATAGGTATGCAAAATAGAAAGATAAGAAAAATTGCTCCAACAGTCCGATTTAAAAAAAGTTCTCTGCAGAATTTTTCAAATAATCAGACGCCTTTATTCTTTGTATTCTCTTAGCAGGATCCATTATCTTTTAAAAAAGTGTTTTGTCTTATGTGTAATCGTAACTATAGAATGAATACACAATCACGGTATATCTATTTCCTATGAAGAGTTAAGAATGAGATTAGAATTCGTCCAACCAAGAGAACTGGTCCAAAACAATTTCTTCTGAAGTAGCACAGCCTCGTTGTAGACCCATTTAGATAAAGTTAAGGTAGAACAAAAAATGTTTTTAGACCCAAAATATCTGAAAACAGTCTTTCTGGGGAGAATTCGATCTTTACTGTACTAACTAGCAGTCATTTATCTCAGAACAGGGCTTAGCAAAGAGGATCCCCAGATGACCTATCATAGAAAAATAAATGTGTTTAGAAAAAACATTTAAACTTTTTTTCATCAAATTCCCGAGAAATTGTCGAAAAACGATCAAAAGCTCAACCGAGATAGAAGTAACAGAATTGACTATGAAATTGAATATTTTGTTGTCTTTTGTTGTTATTCTTAAGTAGAACTTATATAGAGATCCTTCTACAAAACTAATATGATATGATTAGTTTGATGAAGAAAAAACACTAAGACCAATTAATATCCGAACGGATTAACTTTATCATCGTACAATTTCTTTTATCTCTTATTACGTTTGTTGATGTAACGTCCTGTTTTAGCTTCTCGTTGAAATTTGTCCGGTGGAACTAATACTTTTTACCTGTCTGTTGAATATTTCTGACTTTTAGACCTGTCCTGTGAATTTGCAGGTAGCAATATTCTTGATTTTGCAAGTTCATCTATTCATTGTACCCAGAAGGCAAAATGTTGAATCTCTTTTTACCTTTCATTAAAGCCAAATCTTGCTTCGACTTCATGGTCGATAATAACCCGGTTTCTTTGTGTTATAAAATACAAAAAACTATGAAAATCGCTGCCAAAGTAAAGGAATCAATCTCATTTAGAGATATCAAAATAATTAGTGAAAACGAAGTCCTCGTCGAGATTGGCTTTTTCGTCATGATAGCCAAATGACATAAGTACCACGACAAAAAGACTAATCATAACGATGACTTAATTTTTGTGACTAATTTTGAAATCTCCCAAATATACTAAATTGCGATTGGCCTCCTTGACAGCGGCGATTACTACAAACGATTATTGCTTTTCATTCGCTTCAATTCAAAATTATAACTTCTCCTTAAAAAAACCTATAAATAATTAGAAAACAAAAGCAAGGAGAACAGTTGAAAAAATATGAGCTAAATCATTACAGGCTACCTACTCACTCTGCAGGACCGTGTAGGAGTAAAATGTCTTCTTTTGAATATCCTAATATGTGATGAGAATAATTTGTGAGAAAACTAGTTTGTAAAAATTGGCAAGTCTTCTGGATAGAACTTTTTATACAAGCATTATAAAAGCAACTTATGCTCAGATGTTAAAAATATTGAGCACATTTTAACCCCTCCCCCTACTTCCGACGCTAAAACTACAAACTTCATATTTCTTATCATATTCTAAGCAATCGCTAAGCAACTTTTGGGCTACCACAACTGGATCAAAAAATGAAAAATAACAGGTAAACCAGTATCTATAATTATCTTTATAATTCACAAGTCTGGAATTAGATAAGTTAAAATCACAAACATTGTTGACCACAATTGGCTATCACATTTAGATTTTACAATAAACTAGTAAATGAAAATTGAATTACCTAGGTATTACAGAGAGATATTGTGCTTATGTTGGACTTACGTTGGATAAATCTATAATTAAAAATTTCTAATTCAAGAACAATTAATTAGCCACCTATCAAGAAAACAAATTAAAAAATCATTTTCAAAGAAAAAGGCTTACACTGAAATATTTTAAATCGTAATAAATTCACCATCAAGAATCATAACGATTTGATGAGAAAATTATGAATTTACAAGAAGTCTAAAATTACATAAGTAAGTAAAAGTACTAAATACCATACTACATACCATATTTTGAAGATAACCCAAGGAATTTTGTGTTGGATTTTTGGCTAATCTTGCCGTATATTTCTCTAAAGCAGAGGTCTGTTGGGTATTGATTCGTTTGTACATCCCCCCCCCACTTATCGATCTCTTAGCGACGTCACTGCATGTCAGTTTTAAAAGAAATGTACATGTTTGCATACTGAAGTCTTGATCCAATCGAAGTTACAAACAGTAACAAATTACATCCATCTATTAAGAAAATGCTTTTATGGTTAAGATGGCTTAAATCCAAGGAAAATAGAAAGGTACAACATATTACCAGCAAGTACAGCATTCAGCTAAACGTGACAAATAGTTTACAATAAACTAGTACATGAAAATTGAATTACTTTATTAAGAGGTTTTACAAAGAGATTTTTGTTTGATCTTCTGTTGAAATTATGTTTGGAATCAATTTAGCCATTTTAGAAAAGATACTGTAAGAAAACTTACTTTTATACAAATTCAATCTTTATCAAACTTTAAAGTCGTAATCGAAATCAATTCATAATCACAAAGTCATAAATACTTTAAGTTGTATAAGTAAGGATTATTACCAGCAAATACTTGTGACCGCATCTGTTATCAGCTAAATCACAGAGAAAATCATATTTTTGCATAGTAGTGAATGGCTAGAAGATACAAATAAAAACTTATACAAAGATAAACTAGCCGATCAACTGGTTCTTAAAGAAATCTTTATCCACAAGCCATCAAAGAATTTTTTCTAAAAAATGCCTAGTTGACACAAAAAGTCAAAAATGAAAGAAATTGCTGAAGCATGTTACCACCAAATGAGACCGCAACTGACTTCAGCTAAACATCACAGAGCTTGAATCATTTGATTATATAGACGATAATATGTAAAAGCTAATGAAAAGATAAAAATGCTGATCTTACCTCTCAAATATTTGTAATGAGAAAAAGAAGCATGATTCGTTTCAAGAATTTATTTGGCAATGTCACGTTCGAGGAATAAAGATTATGATTGATCCTCCCACCCCCTCAAAATACCATTTTGAGGTGACCCACTTCTGAACAGAATCATTATTATTGAAATTGGCTATTTAAGTAGCCCATGAAACAAATAAGAATTCGCGGATGAATTGACTATTTTTCAGGCCCATTTCAGGTCTTTGAATTCATTCAATGTGTTTTGTCTAATCAGCCAAAACTAAATCACTGAATTTGATCTATCAAAAATCTCGCAGAACATAGATATTCCTTATCCTTTTGTGGCCGTGTGACCCTGCAAATGTCTAAATGATAACTAAATTTGAACCAGACAATGCTCATAAAGAAAAGAAAATTCTTTACAAATCAAATTAAAATAAAGTAGCTGGATATCATAGAAAGTGGAATAAAGAATTATGCGATGACGCTGTTTTGCTTTCACATCTATTTCGATACCAAGTCCTATTGAACTCCATATCTGAGAGCACCCTAGAAATATTACATTTCCACATATAACGAAAATAAAAACGAGAAGTATTCTATTTATTTTTATTAAAAATGAGTACTTCGCCCGCTTCATGCAGGGCATTAGTCACAGTACCGAGGGGCAAATCACTTACTAGAAATCTCGTACACTATTTCCGGAAATTCTATTGTTTTCCACTTAGATTTACAGGAATCCTATTGTTTTCCCAGAAATCTCGTACGACTATTCAGGAAGTGGTTCACTTCTCGATCAGTACAGTACTAAAAACCCCAGCAAAGAAAACTAGCCAAAGCACACGCGTTTTTGCTGATATCAGTTAGACTCAACCTGTTACTGTTAAGAAATTCTTACAAAATTTGTCGATGCTTCCTTTTACTAACAAGCAACAAACTGATATGTAACACACACGTTAACACACACACACCTAACTCTTCGATCACGAGTCAAGATAGAACTGATAAGCGCGTAATTGCTTACTAGTCGTATATCAAAGAAACGACATTCGCATTATAATTTGCATTGAATACCTCGAATACCTCAAAGTGATTAATAAAAAAATAATGCTGTTTAGTGCAAAATTAATGCTTATTAGCGCAAAATTAATGCTGATTAGTGCAAAACCGATTACTTTTTAAATCAGCGTGTTAATCACGTGCTCAGAGGGGACATGAGAAATAATGTGGTCGATTCCGATGGGATTAAGGCGTAAATAATAGCATTAAATAGAAAAAAGAGAATAAGAAATATCTAAGGTTTTTTGCTATCTTACAATTATTTTAGTTCTGAACATTGAGCATACTTAAATTCATAAGAAAATGACCTAATAAGGCCAAGTAAAAAATAGTAGTTTCGCAGGCTCCGCATGTCTCAAAAATGTATGGCTTTACCCCATTATATTCACTTTTCTTCACACATGTTTTGATTTTATTTTCATAAAATTGATATACCAGGGTCCACACGAGTCCGCGCATATTTTTGATCCCTGCAGCAGACATAAGTGCTGCTTGAGGACGAAGGTTTTAACATTTTTGAAAAATAAAATAAGTACTGCGCCTCAAAAATCAGTAATCTTCACATATCAGCATCTCGCTTCTACCTTATGAGTCAGGCCCGCTAAATACTATTCAATTATACTTGGCCTAATATAATCATTCTAGTTTACATCATAAAAGAGCCACTTCGAACTTAGTATCCGAGAATGTCGCAAGCACAACAAGTTTATTTTGATAAAGAAATTGCTAATAATATGACTCACAATACGTGACTCAACATTAGAGTGGTGGGTTTGTCTACTGCAAGTAGTGATCACCAACCTTACCTGGCTCCAGTCAAATTGCTTTTTTCTCTGATGGATTCGTTCAATGAAAAATTATTGCTTCGTCACTGTATCTGACTCTATTTTGTATTATTTTGTTAATTTTGTTCATTGCTAACAATCTATCAATTATTTATGCAGATGAGACTAAAAGTCTGGAAATCTCTACCCTCGCATAGGTAGTCTACTTAGTGGTACATCTTAATGAATGCATCATGGTCATATATTGAGCAATATCTCTTACAAACTTAAAACTTAAAATATGAAATATATACTAATGAATGATTAATAGCATATTGCACAATGGAAATCCTAATTAGAACCTTTTTTTCCTCTTCAATATAAAGATGGGATTTTTTCTCCCTCTTAGTGTTAGAGAAAAGAAAAGAAAAAATCTGGAATATAATTTGTCGTTGAATATGGATTTAAGAAGAGGAGTGTCCAACTATACGAAAACTCTCATAGTTCTTGTGAAATACGAGGACAGTTTTTGACAAAAAAACAAGAAATGAAAACTCTTTAGCGAGAATTAGTAGCAAGTTTAACGCTAGTTTCTATATTAAGATTGAAATGTTTGAAGAATGGTTTAAAAACATAGATGACAGATTTGGAATATAAAAATCAAATATCCGCTCAACAAGTGTAACATTGCTTGGATCAAATCAAGCCCCACGTAGTCGAATGGGGAATATTGTTAAATTATCACGTGACCTCGATTTTTAAGAATATACTCACTGTTTGAGGAAAATATCTGTCTAAGATAGTTGATAAGACAGATTTATCCTTTCATCAAAGATGTGACACCTTATCTATTATTGACATATTTTACAAAGATATGCAGTTTTTCGTATAGTTTTCCAATTCATTGGAATTAAGGGAAATGGTATAAAGGATATTGAATTAGACCCATTGAAAGTTTTTACAATAAATGTATTTGGAGAAACAATATTAGTAAAGGAAAGGAAAATTGTGAAAACCGTCCAATTTAGTAAATTTGAAATGAATAATGCTGATAAAGCTTTCGTTGACCTTATTCTTTGATTTGCATATTTCAATAAAGGTACTTCCCATTACGCTTTTGACATGGTAAAATTGAAAAAGAAATTGAAGAGAAAGTGTGCAATTCTTCATTTTGCTAACCATATATCGTATGGGAAGGGGGAATGGGATTTGAATCTCCCCTCTATTAATTTGTAAATATCTTCCAAATCTTTTGCTTTTTCAATTTTCCCATCCGTGACTTTTAATATTTAGCTCAGTGCTATAAAATTTGGGGTTGAGTCAAAAATTCTATATAACTATGTTTAGATTATCCAATAAACTTGAACACAAGTAAGATATTGATAAAAGAAGGCATTTGATAAAGGTTTATTAAAATCTGACACTGCAAAGTCATTTTTCGACGTCGTGGCGTCATAAGACATTATCTAACAAATTCTGGATTAAAAAAATATGCCATCAAAACACGAGTTAATATATGTTAAATTCCAAAGGGTATTTCAAATACAAATCAAATAAAGCTTCATCGACTTTCTCACGACGTCTACTTTTATCAGAAAATTTCGTATTTTTATGACGTCATCGTACAAAAACAAACGATAGTCGCAGATATTTTGACGTCAATCGAAAGGTTGTTTTCGATGGGGGTCCAAATATCACCCCCATGTGAAAAAAGCCTCAATGGGTTAAATCCTAATTCTAATCTCGCATGCCAATACACTTCGAGCTTTCGGAAATAAACGACAATAGACGGCATATGTTTTAGGACATGCTACTAATCATGATCAATGCATAATTACATATTTGTAGAAAGTGAAACTTCATAGATTAAGAAAATTATAGAAAGGTTATGTTATACTGTTATACCACATGTCGTTGATAGTTGCCATGGAAGTTATTTATTACGTGTAGATTTTTGAGCTTTAGTACATGTGTGTCGAGTCGCCTAAAACCGGACATTGTCGCCATTATCCGGTGTCTGTGTCCGGTCACATAATAAAAGTATTAAAAACGCTATTAATATAATGTATAAATATGTTTTAACACGAAGTTAATTGACTCAAAGCAAGATAGACGGTTAGGTGTTAGCTCTTGCTTTCTAGTTCTCTTTTTCTTGAGATTTTGAGGGACAACTTTCAACTTGTGTTTACTTCACAGTTTAGTTTAAG